>JAHWFO010045149.1:1721279-1767574 GCA_023313115.1 Rhysida immarginata | reverse complement strand
TCATCACCGAAATACCGTACATTGTTACATCACCTAGAAACACGCTTAAAAATTGACATTAGGTTATGTAACAATGTATGATGATTCTGTGAGCAGGCCTTCTCTCGATGGCCTGCCGAGATGCACGTTAGACAACGCCACCTAAAAAAACAAGGCCTGTTCACTGCTTGCTGACTGTCATCAAACGAGGGCTGACAATCCAACTTTCATTGTTTCAACAAACGAAAAAACACTGATTACAATAAGTGCTTTTTCATTTGTTTTAAACACTGAAGATTGGATTGTCAGCCCTGGTTTGATGACGCAGTAATCAGGCTTTGTTTTTTAGGTGGCGTTGCGTTAGAGCACTAACGACTTGGGATGAGATACTACACTCAGATTTCTATAAAGGTTTTTCATTCTTTCTCTTTTTTAGGGTTCTGTACCTCCGAATGAAAAACGGAACCCTTATAGGATCACTCCGGTGTCTGTCTGTCCCGATGTCACAGCCAATTTACTCCGAATCTACTAGATCGAATAAGTTGAAATTTGGTACACATAAGTATTTCTGTGACCCAAACACGGATGTGTAATGTAAATAAATGAATTTTAAATATGAGGGTCACTTTTGGGGGGCAAATTAGAAAATTAAAAAAAAATGTTTTGCAAACTGTATCGTGTGATATATCAAATGAAAGAGCTTGTTGTGGGGGTCTCAAATATATTTTTTTTATAATTTTAAAATAAACAGTTTTAAAGTTATTTAAGAAAAAAAAATGAAAATTGACCATCCCCCCCCCCCTTATCTCCGAAACTACTGAGCCTAAAATTTCGAAAAAAATAAAGAAAATAGTTCTTTGCTTATAGATTACAGGAAAACCTATAAGAAGTCTATGGTCTTAAAATAACATGGTAAATATCTCAATTTTGTGCTATCAATCAGTATCTTCAGCTATTCCTGAAACTGAAACTGTTTTGTTCAAAATAAAAATTAGAAATTAAAAAATATAGATATAATGAACATTAGAAATAAAAGACAAATATAAAATAAATGAGTTGTTTTTCAATAATCATCTATATAAAAATCAATTGCTGTTCGTTAGTCTCGTTAAAACTCAAAAACGGCTTGACCGATTTGAATAATTTTTTTTTGTTTTGTTTCCTGTAATACAGGGGTGGTTTAAAAACAATAAGAATAGGGGAAACCAACCCATAAGGGGGGGAAAGGGGGATTGAAAATATGAAATAGACTTGATTTATGTTTGTTTGCTTGCATGTGTGAACAATCAGCCCCTGGTGTTTGCTTCAACAATCGGCTGTTCGTGTTTATATGTTGCGTCAACAATGGTTGATGAAATTAATACATGACGAAAAAGACAGGCCCCGGCAGTGAAAAGTCACCTGATCATCTTAGTCCAAGCAACAATGTAATCTTCATTTCGATCTTGGATGTTAGCAATCAGCATTTTTTTTTTGTTAGAAACAATGAAGGTTACATTGTTGCTTCCACTAAGGAGATCAGGTGACTTTTCACTGCCAGGGTATTTTTCGTCAGCTACGATGCTTGCCTAATGATTCAAGGGGGATAATTATAAAATGTAATAAATAAATAAAATAAATAAATAAAAATCATTGTTATTTCTTTTTTTATTAAACCTTTGGAAAGATGTCAGAAAATTCCCTTTTTGTAGTAACTTCTTTTATTGAAGTTATAGATAATGTTTATCTAAATGCAGAGTGAATTTTAAGTAAACCGACAAACTATAGGGAGGGGTTTCTGACTGGAAATAGAGTAAAAAAGGCGGCATATGTCCAGAAATGGACGGTGTGTGTGGAAATCGTCCCGGCACATAGGACATGGCTTTTCAGATGCTCCCAGAAGTAAAAATCCAGGGGGGGGGGGGGGAAGACCGGTAATCGAGCAAGGCATTCTACAGGGCCTCCATGTTCTATCCAACATCTGGGGAAGATGTTGTTGAGGTGTTGGCGAATAATGCGCTTCATCGTGCCTTCTACCGTGGCAACAATGCATTTCTGGACATATGTTGATATGACCTCTTTAGCTCCATTTTTTTCAACTGCTATAACCATAGCAGTTGAAAAGGACGTTAATACCAAACAAACCAAACCAAACCTTTAGCTCCATTTACAGTCAGGAACCGTTCCCTGCAGTTTGTCGATGTACTTAAAATTCACCCTGAATATTAAAAAATTATAAAGATCTCAACTGATTGTGTGAGAGCAATCCTTGCTGCTAAACTGGTACTGTCAATATGAACAACCATATTCAGGGCACGATTCCACGCTCTTTGACTGAATATAATTCTATTGGAACAATTACATGTTGGTGAAAGATGTTGATGCGGCTGTAGACAAAATTCCTTAATTCTCTGAATTCATCTATGAAGGTAATCTATATATATATAAATCAATTGCTGTTCGTTAGTCTCGCTAAAACTCAAAAACGGCTTGACCGATTTGAATAATTTTTTGTTTTGTTTTGTTTCCTGTAATACAGGGGTGGTTTAAAAACAATAAGAATACGGGAAACCAACCCCTAAGGGGGGGGAAGGGGGACTGAAAATTTGTTAACACATTAACTGGTGTGGCACTACATAATTAACCATATTAACCTCTTTTAGGGAGGGAGGTAACGAATTGTAGAGTGTACTATCCATGAAGCGCGATATCTTCACCATGACTTACCTAAAACCTTCCCAGGGTCCATCGGAATTACTATGAAAAATTTCATCAAGATTGGTCTAGCCATTTTGAAATGCATAGCGAACAGATAGGTCCATGTGTGTTTCTTTCTTACATAAATCTTTAATTTAATTCCAATCTTGATGAAATTTGCAAATTTGATCTTCAAAGCAAGAAGGTGGTCACTGTCTACATGAAATTTCGTGAATTACTCCTATCCAAACCATCAGAAAGTTTGATGAACACACAGTAAGAAATAAAGAAATTAAACTGGAGCAAACACCAGTAAAGGTTACTTGGTTGTCTTTTAGACACTTAGTGACAGCATGGCTGTTCACGTGTCTGCGATAGCCCAATTAGTAGAGGTGTCGACCATGACAATCGCGGTTTCTGGTTCGAATCCAAGTCGCAGAATTTTTCCATCCATTTTTCTAATTAATATCATTTACCTGATGCTTGGAGTTTGCTCCAGTTTAATTTCTTTATTTCCTAACAGTTTATCAGTTGTTGGAATTGCAGAGTACACAGACACAAACGATCATGTACATCCATCGCCATCCAAGAAGAGAATGTATTGTTGAATTTTTAGATAAACAAATTTTTAAAGGTCAAGTCACATAAAATAGAAGAACTACAGCCATAGCCAGGGCTGAAAAAACGTCAGATCAAACTATTGTTTCATTTTCATTCTATTTCCTCCCACTTTCGTAGCCAAACACATTATTCCACACATTGTTTCTTCGGCACTATGGTAAACTCGCTCAACTATACACAATATTCCAACACGAACCGGGGAGGACTGTTAGAGGGCCATCCATTAGGAACATTTTAATAGATTTTTTTTCGGTTTTTCTATATGAATTTTTACTGTTTTAATGTGTTAATTTTTACTATATATTCCCATTCAGATATTGCAAACTTTCATCAAAAAAGAGCCTGAGCAATGCCGGGTATATCAGCTAGTCTTATATATAAAATGCTAACTTCTCCTGCTCCTTGCCCGTGTCCATAGTGCCGAGCAATCCAACCTTTATTGTTTCCAACAAACGAAAAAACATTGATTGTTAAATTCCGAGAAAATACGGATGTCATAGTTTTTTTTACTCGCAGCCAACGTTAGCTAGCTTTTTTTAATATATCTATTATCATTAAAAAGAATTCGCGATAGACTAAATACAGTAGGAAAATCAAATTGAAATCCTAAATAAATGATTTTAGCTATTTTAAATTCTTAAATTAAATTTAATTTTTATTTAAATTTTAATAAAAACCAGTTGCGAATGTGTGGTACTGCATTGCCAGAACGATGTTAATTAATTAAAAAATCGTTACTCTATTCACAAAGTCGGTCGGTCGGTCAATTCTTCAGGTTTTATTTATAGATAGTCCAGGGGGTGGGCATTGTGAATGCCTCCAATTCAAAGCATTTGGTGTTCAATTCTTAACTGTATATAAACCACCAAAATGCCTTCCGAAAATTGCTGTCGAATGCATTAAGAATGCTATCAGTGCACACGAAAAGATTATTGGAGCGTAGCTCCCTTATCAGTCACCATTGTAACGTCATCACGTCAAAACCACTACACCAATAGTAACCAAATCTCGCACACACTTAGTGTGGTGCCTGAAGGTGGTTTGTATTAAAAAAAACGGACATATGTGATATCGTTGAAGAGTAATAAACGTTCTGGTTGAGCTCCATGATGAGGTCCTTCATGTCCGTGCTATGTGGTGAAGCCGAACGCAAATTTCAATTGTCAATGCAGTCAGTAAAGCTAATTGATGTTGGCTGCATTTGCTGGGCAAAATAGACAACCGATTTCGTCAAGGAAACCCAGAAAAACAACATGAAATTCTTGGCGGATATGCATTGTTGCTTTTGGGCGACTTTAATCAGTTGCTTCCTATTGGTGTTGCACCTATGCATAAGCAACCGAATCCATCTTGTACCAAGGAAAATTGGTCTACCAACAACTGAAAAAATATTTCATTTAACAACAATTATGCGTCAAGTAGGTGAAAACCAGACACCGTTTCGTGAACTACTCAATCGTCTCGCAATTGGTAAAGTGCGTGAAGGTGACTTTCTTCTGTTAAAATCTAGATTTGTAAGTTACAATCTTAACGAGAAAGCCCATTTTTCTAATGCCATTACATTGATGTCTCGCAATAAGGAAATTTCGGAACACAACGAATCATGCCTTCGTAACGTAGGTGTACATTCATTGCTGCTGGACACAATAACACTGCTCGGGAGGCATCATCTGACGAAGCACGCGGTCTCCCTTCTTATCTGCAGTTGGCAAAAGGTAGCAAGGTTCCAAGGTCTCCGTCTAAACCTATGGACGTTAAAAGAATTGTGCAACGGAACATTTGGTGAAATGATGGACATCGTCTGTACAGCGAGTGTCGACTGTTTGCTATTGTGGGTGTTGGTAAAGTTTGAAAAATACACCGGACCAACACTTTATGATGGGTCAATTCCCATTTCCCCCGTTCTCGTAACTTCAAAAATTCAAATGTGGCATGCACACGAAAACAAATTCCATTTTATGTTGCATATGCCATATCAATTCACAAATCACAAAGCATGTCGCTTCAAAAAGCGTGTATTGATATCGGCAAGTCAGACTTTGCTGCTGGAATGTCATATATGGCTTTTTCACGGGTCAAGTCATTGGTACGCATACTGATTGTCAAAGAATTTGATTGGAATCGCTTGAAGTCGATAAGCACCAACAAACAACTAGAAAACAAACATCAATTGACTTGGAAAAGCATTGATAAACGCCTATTTCGTTTGGAATAAACATCTTCAATCCAATATAGATGGCGTGGAAGTGGTCTAAGGTTTTGTTAGTTTGCCCTTACCTCATTTACCTGAATTTACACTGATAGTTACATTTTATGTTTCAGTATGTAAGTCAAATAAAATGAACATACAACATCATTTCAATTTAATGAAAGATTATAAATTATGCTGATTTTCCAAGTTTCAGGTTCAAATCTCACCAAAACTTTGAGTTTTATAATTTGCGGCATAAATCAATTTATTGTCCCTTATTTCAGCATTATCCTCAAGAAATATGAATAAGATAACTTTTTTTTCTGCCTGTCACCCCTTTTTGATTGCAAAGTGGTCGTTTCAAATTAATGGAATACTGCGGGCGCCGTTTCGTAATAATGGAATAGTCTGAATATTCCATTTCCATACCTCTTGAAAAGTTCTAAAACGTTGTTGCACGTATTCTGCTGTTCGTTTTCAGTACGTGTACACGTTGCTTCATTCAATGGCGAAGAAACGTGATCTCTTACAGAAAGAAAAAGAGCGTATTGTTGGAATGCATTTGGCTGGGAATATCCAGGTCCGAAATAGTATTTTAGATTTGATTTATTCAAAGTGCTATTTCAAAAATTGTTAAAAAATTTAAAAAACTATAAGCCAACGCAAAGCTAACGGAAGAAATGTGGCCGAAAACGGAAGAAAACACGGCGAGACAATCCGACATTGAAGAATCTGGCAATGAACAACAGATTCAAAAGTATCGAGGATCTGAGGAAGTTGTGGAACTCAAGTATCCGGTACCACTACATGGAGAAGATTGAAAGAACTCTGATTTCGGTCGCGTGTGTCAAAAATCAAGCCTCATCTAATTGCTGCACAAAAGAACAGATATGAATGGGCGAAAGAGCGACGGCATTGGACTTATGATGATTGGAGTAAAGTGATTTTTTTCGGATGAATCAAGTTCTCCATAGTGTTTGGTGATCAAAGGCCACGTGTTTGGCGCAGAAAGCATGAAAGTAGCCATGCATCTTGCTTGAAACGATCAGTGAAATATTCCGCAAGTGTAATGGTGTGAGGCTGCATGAGTGCTAATGTTGTTGATAAAATGTTTTATCAACTCAAAGGTTAATTTCGAGTCCTATAAAGTAATCTTGGAGACATTGCTTATTCCAGCAGGAGAAGCTAGGTTTTCCAACAGGATTTGGCCCCCGCCCACGCATCCAGATCAACCACGGAATGGTTGGAAAGCCATCAGATGACTGTGTTGAAGTGGCCAGGCAACACGCCTGACCTCAACCCCATTTAAAAACTTTGGGCAATAGTAAAGAAGAGCATTGCTGCTGGCCGACCAGGCACTAAAGACGCATATGAAGTATGCTGATGAAATCTGGGACGCAATTTCTCCTGTGCCGTGTGAGTCACGAATTCAACCAATGCCTAGAAAAGTGAAGGCTCTATATGAAACCAAAGGTGGCCCAACAGCCTATTAATAAATGCCAAATGTTTCAGAGGAGATAAAAATTATTGTTTCTTTTCATGTTGGGTGTTCAATGTAAGTTTACAAACACTTTAAATAAATTTGTGAAATGATTTTTGCAGTATTCCATTAATTTGAAACGACCACTTTGCATTTAAAAAGGGTTGACAGGCAGAAAAAGAGAGTTATCTTAATCAAATTTATTGGGGATAATGCTGAAAAAGGGGCATTAAATTGATTTATGCCGCAAATTATAAAACTTTTGATGAGAATTGAACCTGACACTTGGAAAACCAACATCGTTTGGAATATTCCATTGAAGTGATATGAAGCTGTACATGTAATTATAAAAGTTGAACATATTAAATTATTAAATGATTAATCCATGTAAAATTAGTTTAAAGACTGAACTCCGCTCCAACTTGCCAGCAAATGAAATTGATGGCTTCCTAGTTATAGCAGGAGACTTCAATATTAATTTTTAGGACAAATCAAAAAAAGAAATATCAGAATACCTTCTGTCACTCGGTCTTACTCCACGTATTCAAGAATATACGACAAGACAGAATTCAGCAATAGGCAATATATTCAGCAATTTCCCTCTACAATCCGGTACCATACATACATTTTTTACAAATTTGGGTCAGATTTTAAAAAAACAACATGGTAGATAACATATTCACCGTACGGAACCCTCTCCACACGAGTTCGACTCGCACTTGTCCATTTTTTTAAAATGCTGATTAAAAGAACTCGTGGTGGATTTGGTGCTGCAAAAACATGCAACAACTCAACTTTTAATAATAGACAATTCAATAGCACAGGAGGAGAGGAGCCCAATAAAACTAACAGCCATTAGTTTCCGAACCTGGATTTGTAGAGTTTGGTGACCCTTTTTTGATTTCAACGAAATAGCATTGGGAACAGTTACGAGCTTCGCCTCCCGTTCTACCTCTTCCCTGATCGGTTGTTAATAATCAGTGTCTTTTCGTTTTCTGAAAACAATGAAGGTTGGATTGTTGGATTGAATAGTTAAATTACAGAAACAAAGCTTACATTATTTCTTTATTTATTTATTTATTTATTTACTAGGAGCTTTAGCAAAACAAAAAAAAAAAGAAAAAAAGCTATTTATACAGGGTCGAGTCGCTGAATTATGACCACCACTTAGGTTTATGTAAATACGATTGTGCCCATTCACAGGGAGGGGGGGGGGGATTGGATATATTCAGAGGAACAGCTCGTACGGCAATAGTCACTGTCATGGCTAAAGCACGCGACCTAAGAAACCTTGAAAAAGGTATGATCATCGGGTACCGTGCAAAAGCAACACCACCTCTACCGAAGCCGACGCGATCTATACAAAGCCATGGCACTACGTCACTTGGCATTGTTGAAATCCCATCGGTTTTCGTGACGTATTTTAAATATGAATTTTGTATTTTAGATAACTAAGTAAATACAATAGAATAAAATGGTTTAATGCCAAACATGGGTCATTTACCTTTTTTAATAAATTATTTTAGTTAACATTTTAAATATCCTTATTTTGTTTTTAAATTTCTTTCTGCAAGACGTCACAAATCCATCTGTTTGCATGATGTCACAAAATCAGTGCCACGGCTTGTTTAGATCGCGTCGGCTTCGCCTCTACTCAAAGCCTGAGCGCGAAAACGTCATACATTGTTACATCACCTACGGTAGGGTATTGTTAATCATATTTCTACCAATAATAAGCCCGAAATTGTCCCTGCTGTAGGTGATGTAACAATGTATGATTTTTCCGTGAGCAGGCTTTCTCTCTAGGCGGTAATGGCAAAAGGCGGCAGCATTTCGGAAACCGCAGCTTTCGTGAATTGTTCGTGTAGTGCCGTAATGAAGGTGTGCAAAATATGCATTTCAGGCGTGCAAATTGTAGGGGACTATGGGCCCTTAATCAACGGGGTGAGTGGCGCATGGGACGGCTGGTTAAGAGTAAACGACGCGCTACCGTCGATACATTGACAGCCCAAATGAACGAGGAATCACCGGAAAGCCATCGAGAACAACTGCGCAACGCTAATTTTTGCGTCTTGGCCTCCGCAGCAGACATCTGGTTCCATCATTCAGGTTGACAAGTGTTCATTGCAGAAACGAGGTGCGTTTGCATTGGACAAACATTGGACCCTAGACCAGTGGAAAAAGGTTGCATTTTCCTAGGAGCCGCGTTTTCTACAGCATCGTATCGATGAGCGCTGACGTATCCGCCGTGAGACATTCGAAAACAAACTATCCGAAACCATTGTTGGGCGGCAACAAGCTGGAGGATGCAGTGTAGAGCTCTGGGGCATGTTTTGGAAGGTCCATTATTCCTCTGGAAGGTACCGTCAATAGCTGTGCTTACTTATCCTACATCGCAACTGTGTATCCTGTGATTGATGGCATCTTTCAACAGGATAATGCCACATGTCACGTGGCCAAACTTTGCCGTTTGGTTCGAAAAGCATCAGGATGAATTCCACTTACTACCCTGGCCTCCAAACTCCCCAGATCTAATCCTTGCGAGAATCTGTGGGAACATCTGGATCGACACGTCAGACAGCGAAACCCTCCATCCCGGAATCTACACGAGATGCGTGACGCTCTGCTGTTCGCATGAATCCTGTTGCCACCTTCCAAGCACTCAGTGAGTCCATGCCCCGTCGCCTAGCTGCTGTTGTGGCTGCAAAAGGAGGCTATTCGGATTATTAGGTAAGTGGTCGTAATTCAGTGACTCGACCTTGTAAGAATGCACGCTTTGTCTGTACGCTTAGCTCGGCTGTATCAACTTTTCAGATTTTTCGTGGACTCTTTCAAATCGAATTCACGTGCTAAAACAGTGACTGTGTAAGAACGCGCAGATAATGTCATGTTATATAATAATCGATTCGTCAAGAATGATTACACTGTTATCCTTTAAGCATTGTAGACGTGAGCAGGCGACGAGCGCTTTGTCGAGACACGATTTCCCAATTGCTCATAATAAATTAATAAATGTATTTCTGCTTCAGAGCTGAAGCTCCTTTTTGGAATGTTTACTCTCTAGTGTAAATCACATAACCTGAAGAACAGTGCCACAAGGGGTGTGAGCTGAGATTCTTGGTAGCCCTTGTGAAGTGCCAGATCATCTTCAGTGGAGCGACGGTCTGGCGGTTAAGCAGAAATCTCATTCAGATAACTCCACACCTATTCGTGATATTGAGACGATTTATTTTGAGTTTTGAGAGTTTTTTTTTCCACTGATGCCCTGTCATAATTATTTTATCCACTATAGATGTTTAAACTGTAACTTTCTTTATGACTCGCCTTCTATTTGTGAAATCTGTTTACGTTATGAGTAATGATACAAAGTGAAGAATAAATGTGATGCCATTCCTTTCGTTAGCAAATTATTCATTAAAATTATTTAAATTACGCTTTGGAGTGACTTAAAATGGTTCCCGGATTTTCTGGTTATTGATCACACAGGCCAACGATGAAAATATATCTTGAATGAATTTGCTTTATTCTTGTGGTGTTTAGTGTGCAGAATCCAAATCTTTTAGATTTTTTCTATCACGTCACGTTTCCAAGTTATGCAAGATTCTGGATTTGCGGATCTATTTTTTGCTACTTTTTCTAAGTCTATTCACGAATTGCAATTGTACTCTTATCTATTTTCATACGTCGATGATAATTTCTTGTTGTTGTGTAGTAAAAAGGACTCTCGAGAAAGTTCTATTAAGCAAATTTATGAGGATCTGAACAAAATTAATACATGGTACGAAGATCGACAGATTAAAATGAATAGAGATAAAACAGAATATATCATTATAACAAAAAGTGCACCTAACGATCAAATAGTAGATACAAAAATATTGAGTATACATTTTAATAGTATTTGTTCTTTTAATAAGCAAATCCAGTACTTATCGCGCATTATAGCTAGTAAAAAGTACCTCTTCTACATAATTCCTAATACCCTGACTTTAAATGAATTAAAAGTGCTATTCAATGCGACGGTTCTCTCTGTATTGAGTCATACAACATGCATATGGACAGCTACTACCGCCGCTCGATTACAACCCTTAAAAGTGGCCTATAACGACTGTGTACGCACAGTTTTTCGTTTAAAAAATATCAGTCCGTTACCTCATACTGTGCGAAAAGAACTTTTTTACCTTTAATGGAAATGTTGCCTTCCAAAAGTGTAAAACACTAGCGAACGCCTTGCGGGATGAGTCACATCCTTTTCATTATATATCAGATTATTTCAGGGATAAGTGCACACTAGAACTACACAACGATATAAATTTATTAATCAAAGGCAGTCCATTTTTATGTCAAAATGGTTTTCCAAATAATGCTATAAATCTGTGGAACAATCTACCTCAAAATATTCGATGCAAAATATACGATTGTTCGCATTTATCATGTATAGTCTCATGTAAACACTATAATAATATTCTCAAAAAACACATTATTAGTAACTTGAATGATTATAGAAATGTTTTTTTAGACGTCATTGTTTTTTATGTTTTACTTGATTTAATTTGTAATGTTGGATAGCACTCCGTTTTCTTGTTTATAAAATTTTTTATTTTTTTTTTATTTTTTATAATTTAGATGAATTTTAGCTGTATATTACTTTGATTTTCTTTGGATAAATCTTACTTTTAAATTGATCTTAAACCAATTTGTTTTTATCGCCAAGCATTAACTTGTTCTGGTCTAACTAAGATTTTTTGATGTGAGACTTTGGTTTGTATGATTCTACATTACCTTTTGCATTCTGACTGTTTTAATTTCATTTTTGTTTTCGTAACATCTCATATAATTATTACTTTGGTGTAAGTTTTAAGTAATTTTGCTAGTATCATGTAACCATTACTCTTATTAGAGTGTTGCACATTTAAATAAAAAAAGGATGTATTTTTACTGATTGTTAGACCACAATTTTAATCTCGATTTTTAACATAACTATCTAAAAAAAGATGTCTATTGTTATTGTTTCTTTTTTTAAAACTATTTGAAGATTTCGGTCTACCGATATGTGTATAGTTTGTGATTGTCTTATTAGAGATATAAATATTACATTTATATAATTTTTATGGTTTCATGTTCACCGATTTTTGTGGTTTTGCTGAAATTCGTGATAGTAAATTTTGTCCCTTTGCATAATTTATCTTTCTGTAAGCATGAGATGGGCGCAAATAATCTTCATGTTGACGCGCCCCTTAAAAATCCAACCAACTGATATCCCGAAAGATTAGAATTCTGACAGCCCAAAACCGAAAACCGCACTTCTCATCGACAATAAGATATTCTCATTGGATTGTTGCAGCAATTAGCATTCAGAAGAACATTGCCAGTAGAACAAATTTCAAATGATTTTCAAAGTAGGTATTCGCTTTATACACTGAGTGGCCAAAAAATTAGAGACACCCCTTGTTTGAAAGTAAACCAGTCCGAAGTGACGTCGAGTGACGTAACAACGCAGAGCTGTCTATATAAGGAATTATATCACGGAAGTTAATGTCAAAATGGGTAAGACAAAAGATTTTCATCTGACACGATGACTTTTAGGATTTTCTCGGGTGTTTAGAGAGTGGCCGTTGAGAAAAAAAACTTCAAGCGATATGGACTATTGTGGTCGAAAAAGGCTGGTGAACGAGAGAGGTGAAAGGCGAGTAGCATGCATAGTCCGCAACAGAAGGGTAACAACACGATAAATTACAGCCGAATTCACTGTAGGTGCATCACGACCATATCTCAACGCACAACAAGACGATTTTGCAAAAGATGGGCTGGCTTTAGTAGTAGGAGACCATAAAGAGTGCCTTTGATATCACAGAATAATAGGAGAAAAGGCGCCTGTTATGGGTCCAGGAACGGTTTATCTCCTTAACGATTGCTTCGAAGGTTCTTAGTGTGTTGATAATGTGCGTGCAGATATTTTCAATATTATTACTGTAGATGTTTTTTTTTATTTCTACTCTTCTCCCTTGTCGTAATTGGTTACTTGAGGAGTGGAAAAAAGTAGCCTGGTCCGATGAATCTCGTTTCCTGCTCCATCGTCCTGATGGCAGGATCAGATTATGGCGTAAACAGCACGAGTTCATGGACCCTTTCTGCCAAATTACAACTCTTCAGGCAGGTGGTGGTAGAATTGTAGTGTGGGGAATGTTTATCTGGAATACACTGAGTCCCTTGATATCTGTGGACACACTCTGAACAGCACAACTTACATCAGCATCGTTGCCGATCATGTGCACTATAGCTATGATGTTCCCTTCTGGAGATGGTCACTTTCAGCAGGACAATGCACCTTGCCACCGCGCTCAATTGGTCATAAATTGGTTTGAGGAACATCAATCAGAGTTTAGTCTGCTTCCATGGCCAGCTCAGTCCCATGACCTCAATCCTATATAGCATTTGTGGGACAAAGTCCAAAGATCGCTTTAAAGCTTGGAAACGCCATTATCTTATCTGACCCAACTTAGAGCTGCCATTACGTCAGCATGGGCCAACATTCTTCAGCAACGGTATCCGCATCTTGTTGAGTCCATGCCAAGAAGAATATCGGCTGTGATCAGAGCTAAAGGTGGACCAACTCGTTATTAAAGGGTGTCTCCAATTTTTTGGCCACTCAGTGTAGGTTGGTAAGAGATAGTGAATGGTGATTTTTTTTATCGATTCAGGAAGAAATCCCACTATTCTTTAAATTGTGTATTTAGATGGTTTTTCTACTTTTTGTTATCTTTCTTCTTAATGCATTCCTTACAACATGGTGGAAGAGATCTGTGAAATTATTCTTTCGCAAATAGGCTGTATAAATTAAGTAGGTCTTACGTTCATGAAGCAAGATTTCATACTATGTAAGATAGAAAATGCAAAAAATATGGTGGCAGAATTTTTCATTTTCATATTAGTTATAAACCCTGTATCTGTTACATTAGCAAGATAATGATTTCGGATTTCTTTCTGAAGCGTAATCAATAATGTTGGTCTAAATTATCAAGTAGACTAAATTTGGGTGCGAAAAGGAGTAATTTGATAGAGAATTTTCGTAAAACGTTAAAGCAATTTAAACAATATAAATAGAGGCAAGTTTGAGCTGGAAATAATTAATTTAATTTTTAATAAAGCACTTTCCTAAAAAAAATTTATTAGTTTACTCTAAAGAATGTTTGTGCGAAGTAGTACCAGCCGAAATTGAAAAGTGACAGTTTATTGAAGTTTTAATGAAAATATTAATAGCGAGATCAAAAACAAAGAATCCGCTGCTTTTATTTGAAATTAATTTCAAAGTTTAATGACGCTTTTGCTTTGCTTTGGGTTAGCTTTAATAAGACACGAGTGGTAGTAGTAGAGGAAAACTTTAAAAGTTAATTAAATAAAAATAAAATGAAGTCATGAAGAGCCAGTTTATTTAAGAATTATGTAAGCTAAAATGCCCAAATCGCTCAATATCTTTAAGTACAAAAAAAAACCATTTAAAAAATACTAATCGGAAATAAGAAAATGAACAACAGGGCATGATAAGGAAAGACACAAAAATTACTTATTAAAAGCATACTTTATTTAAATACAAAATTGTAACACGGTTCTTGAAAGATACGAAGGTTGGTCGAAAAGTAATGCCTCCATGGCTGTAACTTTATTTGTTAACCGACTTTCAAAATTCTAATTGTACCTGATACTTACATTTGTCCTCTATGTAATGCACTATTCACTTTTCGACATAGTCCCCATCCCTTTCCACACATTGCGCCAACGCGTGACTAGTCATATGAACCTGTCGGAGAGGAATTCCGGGGTTGAATAGCATCTTTCACCTCGTATCAGAGCGCAACTCATGTCCCTTAACGTGCTCTTTCTTCTTTGGGAAGTGGTGAAAGTCGCAAGGTGCAAAGTCTTTCATTTTTGAACTGCAGTTTTTCATCTTTGAACTGTAAGGGCTGCAAAGCCTGTGGTGTTTAGCGACCGTGTGGGAGCAGGGGTTATCGTGCTGCAGAAGAGGGTCTAAAGCTGCCATTCAATCCTGATGTCGACAACAACCCCGAATTCCCTCTGACGAGTTCACCCGACTAGTCACGCGTTGGCGCAATGCGTGGAAAGGGACGGGACTATGTCGAAAAGTGAATAGTGCATTACATAGAGGACAAATTTAAGTATCAGATACAAAAAAAATTGAAACTCGGTTAACAAATAAAAACGTTACAGCCATGGAGGCGTCACTTTGAATTGCGTCAAAGTGGGTAATCTCATTCATTGTCTAAAGCAAATCAATATGAAATATTTTTTCTTACTTAAATCAATAAGCACGCATGTCATTCCTTATTGAAGCTTACATGATGAAACTCAGCGAGTTCCTTTTGTTTTTTTAATATTATTTATAAGGTAACCACCAAAAAGGTTTTTGCCGATTTTATAAATCCATGCTGCCTCACAAACGGTAAGTATTGTTTCGGTTTCTTTGCAGCTTAGACATATGTGCAGAACTTCCTGCATCTTGTGATCTTAATTATGGGATCTTTAAAGATGTGCGAATAAACACTGAATGATCGTTTAAAACTGGACATCCCTAACAGTGGTCAAAGCTTTATATAAAAAAAGCACCCACATATTGTTATTTCTCGTATTGAGCAAGCCGCCGACCAAGCATCTCGGTGTCTTCCAAAAAGGTTAAGAGATAGGCTATTTATATGAAGGGCCATATGGTTCAAGTTATAGTTTCCTAAATTAATTATGCTTGATATTAGTTGAAAGTGCAATGCTACAGAAAGAAAAACATGATGCCATGGCGATAGTAGAGCACACCGCCTGACCGACAAACCCGGCATGTCGTAACCAAATGGCATATCACAGCAGCGCAATTAATGAAAAGACCTAAAGAAATAAAAATTAACCAAATTACCTGTGGATATGAAATCAGCAAAAACAAGACGCCACCCCTTTTCCACAACAAGGTTTATCACCATGAATACGTATTTCGAGTGCTATGCACTCATATTTCAACATGACTCAATAATTCTAGTCAGTACCATAACTATTGTCAGTACCATGAGCTCTGTGCTAAGATACAAAGATCGGGATAATGGCATAAGACAAAGATAACCAGTCACAAATGCCAGGTAAGACTTTACTGGTCAATGCATCACTGATATGAGGTATTTCGGAGTAACGAGTCACGCTAAAAACTACTCCACTCAGATGATGAATCCCGTGTGTTGTTTCTCATGGTTTGTTGTTTTGGTCTACTGACTACGAGTATATCTCTGGGATGAATGAGAGTGCTTTATACCGAAAACCTTATAAGTATTCAGAAACATGTCATCAACTTTTCAAAGCTTTGAAGGATGACAAGCAAACCAACTTGATGTGCACCAGCAGATATTGTAAATAAAGAATATGTTCACCATCAAAGTGATCAGTTTTATGAAATGATCATTCTGTGTTCACTCTTAAGGAAAATCGGTACATTCCACAGAGTTGCACGTCATATTCAAGGACCGTTGTGGGGCACTTACTTTTAGCTTCCTATATTTCAGATCAGCAGTTTGATTTTATTCATGCGGCATATACCTGTCAACACTCTGAAAGTTGCGGATTTTACGGTTGTAAATCGGACTAAGAATAGCTTGTAGGTAAGGAATCTATTCACCTTTTCATTACGTCATATCATGGGCACCGCCATTACGGTCGTGCAAAAAAAAAAATAAAAAGTAGAAAACGTGAACCACAATTCAAAAGAAGAAAATGTGCTAGAAGAAAATGTAGCAAACCCTAAAGTTCGTGCAATAGCTCGTAATTTCTCCAGCTTCACTACGGGACGATAGAACGCCTAAGAAACAAAATGCCCCTCCCGATGGACAATATGTTCTCTAAAAGGTGAATAAGACATCTGAAGTTGTTCATGAGGTATATACATTTTTCTGTTTTAGCCTTGCAAGCAAAGTTAAATTAAACAATGTAGTGAGGTAGTCGGAACATCTCTCCCGTATTCTCGAATTTTTCGTGTTGCAATGAAGCTCACATACACGGCTTTCAACTTACGCGATTTCACTCGCGAACTCGCTGTATTCTGCAGTTCAAACTACAAAACGACAAGTGAAAGGAAGTACGTCACACTCACATGACTTTCGATATTGCTAAGCGTCTGTCATCAAGACTATTCAGCAAGGACAATCAAATAACTGGAAAATGTTGTCACATGCTGTATTCACAAACAAAATAGCGAATTCATCATTCACAGCATAGCTATCTACTCACACGAATTAACATTTCACATGAGGAGAACGAAAATCACACGACGTGATTTTCGAGAGTACCAAACTTGTTTGATCATTCGAGTTTGTACTATGTGTTACTGCTAACTCATGTGAGTTGTTAACATTCGAGAATAAGGGCCCTGAAGAAATAACGCATGTTTGCATGGAGTTAAAACTATTAAAGTGCATGATACAGAGGAAGGACAAACTTTGTTGACTTGATGATTATCATTTACTGTTTCCAAAGAGATGGAAAACCAGTTGAGAATGCATGGTACTGCGTTGTCAGAACGATATTAAAAGCTTAATTGCGGATAAAAATATCATTACTGAGTTTGCAAAGTCTGTCGTTCTGTTGCCAATATATTTCGAATTTTTTGATTTTTGACTTTAGATTCAGATAGAGCATCAAAAAGTAAGTAAATATTATAATAGGCACACGCGTCCTATCTATTCGGGAACATAGCTAAAATAGCGGCCAAAGAACAGATAACCAAACTTTGACCTCCATTTTAGCAATGTTCCCGAATGCATAGGACATATGTGGCTATTGTAAACTTTACTTACTTTTTGATGCTCTATCTGAATCTGAAGTCAAAATCAAAAAAAAAGTCGAAAAATTGGCAACAGATCGACAGACTTTGCAAATTCAGTAACGATGTTTTTAACCGTAATTATTCTTTTAATATCGTTCTGACAATGCATTCTCAATTGGTTTTCCATCTCTTTAATAGTTTTAACTCCATGCAAACGTGGTTTTTTCTTCAGGGCCCTTCTTCTCGAATGTTAACAACTCACATTAGTTAGCAGGGTCATATGGTACAAACTCGAACGATCAAACAAATTTGGTATTCTCGAAAATCACCTAGTGTGCTTTTCGTTCTCCTCATATAACTGTCAATTTATGCGAGCAGACAGCTATGCTGTGAATGATGAATTCGCTATTTTGCTTGTGAATAGAGCATGTGACAACAGTTTCCAGTTATTTGATTGGGTCTTGCTGAATAGTCTTAATTCCAGACGTTTAGCAGTATCGGAACTCGTGTGAATGTGCTGTACTTTCTTTCGCCAGTAGAGTTCGTTTTGTAGTTTGAACTGCAGAATACAAATCGCGTAGTTGAAAGCCCTCAAGTGAGATAGCGTACGTGAGATTGATTGCAACACTAACAACTCGAGAATACGGGCCCAGGAGAGATATTCTGACTACTTCACTACATTGTTTAATTTAACTTTGCTTGCAAGCTAAAACAGGAAAATCATTGAAAATCAGGAGTAAATATGGAAAATCATTGAAAATCAGAAGGAGAATCTATCAAAAATATTAGAAACAAGCTATCTGAGAAGCTTGTTCCTATATTGGTTATACATAAAAAATAAAGACAACACAAACCACAAAGATTTCACGAATGTACATCTGCGTCTATATTAAATAGGATTTGTGGTTTGTGTTGTCTTTATTTTCTTTATTCTAGTGTCCACAGTTTTCTTGGCGTTGTTTTTTAAACTACTGGTTATACGTATAAACGCTTATACGCAAGATAGACGAATGTGACGTAAAAGACACGGAAACAAATATAACGGGGATGAGAAACCAGCGGAGTACAGAGGGTTGTCAGGGATCTCTGGTAAAAATTAGCATATATGGCGCGCGCGTTCGTTTCACGTGAGATATCTATATTGTTAGGGCAGGTATTAATATAGTTAATATTCGAACAGCGAGCTTAAACATTCAAGTTATGCCACCGAATATTGACAGGTATTGGGAGGGTTACATAACCTTTTCCACGTCAAATACAGCTACTCCAAAATTACAAAAGCATGTAAGAAGCGAGGCTTCATAGTTTCCAAGAAAGGGATTTCAAGTGTACTAAATAACATTGGCAAAACCATAAAGTGGCGCTATTCCTCAGGGTAAAAAGCAGCCCAATCCGAGACCATCCATTAG
Organism: Rhysida immarginata; assembly: GCA_023313115.1. Taxonomy (NCBI): domain Eukaryota; kingdom Metazoa; phylum Arthropoda; class Chilopoda; order Scolopendromorpha; family Scolopendridae; genus Rhysida; species Rhysida immarginata. The sequence continues at coordinate 1,748,411 of JAHWFO010045149.1, read as the reverse complement.
CCGTACTCCTGATGCTCGGGTTCTAGTAACCGAATGTAACCCACCAACACAACGGGCCATTGCACAGAAGATGGGGAAATCTGTGTACACGATAAATACAATAATCAACCGTGAATTATAATAGGAGAAGGGACACAAGCGTTCATAAATTGATGCTGCGCCATGTTCAAAAGCGACGGACCAACTGCCTTAAACTATAACGATACTGGCGCATGAAAGTGGAAATACGTGGTCATACTAGATGAGGCGTATGTTTATTTAAGCGACTCCAACAAGAGCCGAATAATTTTTTACCGCCCAATGAGTCCTAAGGGACTTCAGAAAATAGTACCGTGGCCTGGTGGGCTTTCACTGAAACACAACTTCTGTGAAGTTAAGCAACATCAGGCTCGGCTAGTCACTGGATGGGCGACCATCCGTGATTCACGATCTTCACCCCCCCCCCCCCCCCGGCTGCTGTGACCATCATACAGCAGTCGTTAAGCCAGGTCCAGGTTAATCCTGGGACCCAACTCGTCGACTTCTAGCCATACAGGCCCTCGTACTAATAAAAAAAAATGCAAGGAAACTTTTCAAAAGGTTTCATGATCGTGGCGGGATACAGCTACAACGTCAAGTTAACTTTACGGAGTTGAGTCAAAGGCCAAAGTCAACGCTATGTACTATCAGACTAACGTTCTGATCCTCATATTTACCAGTGAGATCCTCGGTTTTACTGTATAGAGATAAACAAGGTTTGGCTGCACCAAGACAAGGCGTCGAGTCACACCACCGCGTCAACTCGCCTGTTTCTGGAACGCATGCAAGATACCGGAATCCGCTCCATTCCATTCAGCGATATACCCGTCAAGTCGTCGGACGCCTCGCCTATGGATTTTTTAAACGGACCCTTGGAAAGAGACGATCGCAAACAGTGGAGGGTCTTTGGAAAGCGTGTCAACAGGAGTGGTTACGAATTGATCTTGGTTGCGTTCCTGGCTCCTGCAGTAGAATCTTCGATGAAGGCAATAGCAGCGATGCATGGTTACCAGACTGAATAAACTCTTTAGTGACGAAAGGGGTGTTCCACTTTTTCTGACCCTCTGTAACTTGTTACCATAGATCCCCTAACAACCCTCTGTAGTAAAACTGGTTGATGTGCAAAGGCTAGGTTTGAGACCTATATCTGATCGCTAGGAAAAAATTTGGTTGATTAATTGGTTTGCTACTGCTATCGAAATTCCGGAGGGACTTGAGCAATACCTTGTATATTTCAAAGAAGTGAAGACTTCGAAGAAAATTCTTCACATAATACCCGATTACGTTTGGGAAAATGGATAGGAAATATTCCGTTACCTGGACTCACAATGCCGTTACAATGTGTCCTAATGGACTTCCATGAAATCATAAGACGGCCAAATTGGCAGAGCAAGCTACGATTCGAAGGTCGGAAATTCTGCTTACCCCTTTCTTGTAATTTGGGTTCACGGCCCGCGATAGCTCAGTTGTTAAGACTCATGGTTTCTGGCTCGAATCCAGGTCGCGAAATTTTTCCTTTGCCTTTTTCTAATTACCCTGTATATTTAGTTATCTAAGGGGAGGCATCTCTCCCCACCCTCTCAATTGACTATGTCCAAGTTTATTATGTGGACATTTTTATTTTGCATTTTTTTATCATACAAAAGTCTCATTTAAGTTTTTTCAGTTCAAAGAACCTCTGAACTCAGTAAAATAAATTGTAATGGCGGAGTGGTACATTCGCACAGGCCCATCATAAGGATTCAAAAAAGATTTTTTTTTCTGTTTGAGGGGAGGGGGGGCTGGGGTCACGAATACTGCAGAGCACAAAACATCACAATAGGTGTTGGAATTTTCTTCTAGGTGGCAGTAAATATGAAGCTAGCCCCCATCGAATCTAGCAATAACAAATTCAGTTAGGTCCAGTGTATTACACATCGACTACAAAAGCTGTTGGCAACAGTTCGTGATATTTTTCCTAGATGAATCAGTCAATGGCTTCCACAGGAAACGAGTCCAAGGACAGTAAAGAAATCTAAGATGCGACCGTACAGACCAACATCTAGTACAGCAGCTAAGGAAAAGATGATTCATGCGGTTTGTACCTTACTTGTGGCAGTAAATTTACGCGCACCCGATGAGCTATTGTTGGTCATTAAAAAAAAATTAAATTGTTTTTTCTACGAAATGAAAATCATTTATTTATAAATTACTCCGCTTGAGCAATAAACAAACAAAAAATTGCAGACATTCGGTAATACATGATAATACAAAAAATATAACGCATTACAACTTCCAAAACTAGAGGACAATAAATTCACATTTATTCACCACTTCGTGGGGCCTCCTTTTGCAGCATACACGTCAGGAACCTTTTTAAGCATCAATTGGACGGATGTGAGAGCATATGTATTACACTCTGGTTTTGGGAGGTATAACGTGTTATTTTATTTTATTTTTTTTACCAAATATATATACCGTATTTATCTGATTATAAGAGACTACTAGAAGACGATCCCAATTTCTTTAGAAAAATTTTTTTAATGAACATTTGGAAGCAAAAATATTTATTTAAAAAATAAAATCTATCGTAAAAGTTATCGTAAAATCTCGTGTGATTTTATGATCGAGAATGCCGGTAAATAGCAGCCTCACTACAGCAGAGGTGGATGAATTTAGCATTAACTTGCAAAGCCATTATTTAAGTAATTTGAGATTTTAATACGACCCCCCCTTTTATTGACCCTTTAATTTGGGAAAAAAAATACAAACTCATCTTATAGTCAGGTAAATGCGGCATATTTTTGTTTATTTATTGCTCAAGTGCAGTAATTTATAAATAAAATAATTTTCATTTCATAGACGAACAATTTTAATTTTCAATGAAGCTCATCGGATGCTTATACATTAACTACAACGAGTAAGACCGTATCAGGAATTTTACATAGTGCACCTGAATTATGACAACTTAGTTTATGGATCAGGTGTGGTTCCATTTATTAATTCGCAAAATAATAGGGCTTCCATTATTCCTCATGTATTAAAGGTGTCGCCGCTTGATCCAGATAAAATTGGAGTTTGTTACGCCGTCTCAAGTATCAGGATCATTCTAGAATTTATCGACCAATTTGATTGGAAGAAAAATCTCCAGCAAGATGGGGTAGATGTTACAGCATAGAGTCAGTGGCGATAATAGAGCCACCAAGATTGCCTAAACTTTCGAGCCCAGATTTAATTTTTTGGGAAAATCTAAAAGAAATGGTACACGGTAACAAACCCCATGCTATTGAAGGCTTACAGGAAAGCACGACCAGTGCTATTCAAAGACTGTTGGTGCAACATGTTAAGGAAAACAAACAGTTAGTATAAAAACGGTCATTTCCAGCATCTACTGTGGAATTTTATACTCTACATTGTTCAGTGCACATACATGAAATTTTTATGGCACTTTTCTCTTAACCGGGCGTCACTTTGTCAGTTCACTATCAAACTGATAGGGAGCTTCGCCTCAGACCCCTGCGATATCAACTGATTCATCTTCTCTGACCAATAAGAAAAATGTATCAGTTGATAGAAGCGGGGGATCTAAGAAGGTTTAGCCCCAGCTATAGTTGATGAACTGACATCATTCATAGGATGGCGCCCAAGTTACGAGAAAAATACCATTTTTATTAATTTTCGTCTCATCGTTTATGAGATATTAAAGTTCAAGTTTCGGATATATTAATCACCCTTTTTTTAATATTGCGCCTATGTCTCTCTGTTTTTGCTCTTCTAATAAGAGAAAATATTATATTACAAAGTAGTAATAATTAGATCGGATTAGCGTCTTATTCAACTGATTAAAATGTAAATAAAAGATTATCTCTTTTTATTTAATTGTTGCGAATCTTCACGCTAACAATGCTTGCAAACTTATGAAATCCAAATATTAATAAAATTAAGACAATGACAGAAATTTTTAACAAGCATTTTATCTCTTTCAAAAAAAATATAAATGTCATAAAAAATTCAAAAAGATTTTATAGAGATGGAAACAATGCTCTTAATACAAATGGAAGGCTCGCCATTGTTGATGTGCCAAAAAAAAGCCTGTCTCGTGCTCCTCCGTTGCATGTATGTATTCATTGTTGTTAAGCACGGCATCACGAGTCAATCGAAGGCAATTGTTCGCCACCGAAATTCACTCGATAGAATTCCTAATTCCGTGATAATTAGAAAAAAATCAAGAAATACTGATATAAATAATAAAATAGCTGAGACTATGCCCCTCAATCTGCACCGTCATTTGAAATTTCCCTTCAGTCAGTCACGCTAATCACATGACTCTTGGGATTGTACCGGTGATGTCACAAAGTTAACTCGGTACATTTATTCAATTATATTTCTTCCCGAGGATATTATTAGGATGTTGCTTATGAACTATCAATCAATTTATATTTATTTAATAATCATAATTAATTGAAATCTTTTCCCTTTTTAATGGTCATTATTGTTGTGAACCGTTGGATGAAGTGCTTCATGTTACTCGTCATACACATGATGACAAAAATTGTATTTAATTTATCTCTTAATGAAAGGGAATAAATTTTTTACTATTGATTCACAGTTATATACATAAAAAAAATTAGAAAGCTTTGTTATCTTGAAAAAAAAAACAACAACAAAAACGTTTAAATAAAGACCGATCAATGAGAGGAGTATGATCCGATTTCGCATTCCTTTAGAGATCATTGTGCAGATTTTGGGGAAAAAATGGTTTCAATGCATTGAAAATGACAATAATGATAGTTAAAATTTACTCTAAATAAGCTGAAGTTATTTTTTAAAAATTGAAAGTTTAATCTAAAAAAAAAAATTCTTCCAGAAAAAAAACCCGAATTAATAATTAAAATATTAAAACTTATTTTAATTATTAAATTTGAATATTGAAAATAAATGCGTAGTCGTCAGCAAAGAATTGGATGCAGAATGTCATGAATTTTAAAAATTTTTAACTATATACTACTTAATTATTATGCGTCTTCTCTAAATATGGGTGCTTGAATAAATAAAAACTTTAGATGTGACACCTAAACTCACCGGCTGGTACGAAAATCACGTCGTCATCCATCAGCCACTCGTCCGTCTTTCCGTCAGGGATGGTTAAATGGGAAGCGGACAGATGGATGAATGAATGGAAATGGCCCTCGAGAGAGCACTTCACTTGCCGCACTTCTTCGCTCGTAATCGCCGATGAAGACAACAGCCACTACGGAAGATGAGCACGGGATGGATGCCCTGATGATTCACTTGAAACAGAGGTTTAAAATACCAAAAACATTTCCAAAAAATGAAGCATTGTATATAGAATGAAAAGCCGAGAGGAGATATGGCTTTCTCCTCTTAAAAAGTTTTTCTCAAAGGTTTGAAAAACAAAACAAAAAAGGAGGGGGGAAAAGAAACAAACATCAATGTGCTTCTTGGTCGCTGTTGTTTCAACAGTTAAGGACGAAGAAAGAATGTCGTTTGTTGAACGACAAATGATGGCATTGTTGGGCACAGAACATAATATTCATACGGCTGTGTGCGAGGAGGAGAGTTTGGACACGTGACCGGCACCTTTGTTGAAACGCTTTCGACCCGACAGCCAACCATTGTTGGACAGGCTATGCGGCCAGCTCATTCAATTACATCCAAGGGGTGCTTTTCACTATTCATTCATACACCAGCTCAACACATAACGTTCGATAGCAGTGATTGTTATGAATTAAATAATAAAGCAAGAAAAACAAACAATACTAGGAAATTTTTTCAATTTCCAAAAGAAATAATTTTATATTTATGAATATTTTCATAATACTATATGAACTTTAGCATAACAGCTCTGCTTCTCTTTGTAGCGAACCTTGATATATTTAAATAAGTGACTACCTCTTGTTTATAACTTACATCAGAAAGGCTTCTTTTTCATAATTCAGGAAGGAAGCATAATTTTAGGATATTAGGTTATTTAAGTTTTAGGACAGGCACTAATGGAATGAAATGCCAATTTTTATTTACATAACCAAAGGTATTATAAAAAAGAAGAATTTAAAAACCTCGAACCAACTCCAAAAAAAATTGAAAAAGAAATTTAATAAAAGATACCAAAAAATTATAATTTAAATAGTAAAATAAAAATATATATATATATATCAAGATATTTCGACATCAAATCTTTTATAAAAAATATATTTAATTATAATAATTCATTTAATTTATTTATCAAAAAATGTATATATATCACTCATGGGCTGCAACAATGGCACATCTCAAATATTTTCAAAAATGAGTTAGCCCGTGCATAAAAGTCGAACTAGCCTCTTCTATATCACCCAACAATACCGGCACTCTAATATTATAAATAAAATATGAGACATAAATAAAAAGTTAACGTATGCAATCCATAGGCAACTAATTTACAAATCCCATTTAATCTGAAAATAAACTGTCCATTTTTAAAATAATTAAAACTGAGCATTAATACATTTTTAAAACAATTAAAGGTTTAGAGGCAGAATCGCGTTGATGTTTCTTCCACTAAGATCCCTTTGGTGGCCAGTAATATCTCCGAAATCTTCTCATAAAAGAGGAAGTTTTTGAATGCGAATGATATACAGGGGAGGAGGGGATGGTAATATAAACATCCATATGAAAACGTGCCTTAATTTTTCCTTGATGCCATCTAGCACAGAGGCCATTACAACCAGTTTCAGAAATGTCTAGCGGCACGCAGTTCTGGGCATGTCCGCGTCGTCCGTTTTGAGTGCCGAGAACCGAGAACCATTTCCCAATTAATTCGAACCTCGCGGTTGACTGCCACGCGTCGTCCGCAAAACAGGCGTGTTGGACTCGGGGGTGGCTGCAGTGGCTCAACTAATCAGAACAACTGAATGCGGTATGAATTCTGGGAAGGCAAAAGCATCTATGACACGCAGTCGTTATATTAGGATTAGACCACAGCCTACATGAACAGAGACTATGGTTAAGAAAAGTTTGAACCTGCACATGGGCAGATTCCATTCCAGCCGAGAATAGAATGAACATCACAAACATGTAATCAATGGCGTTCGACCAAGAAGCTGCCGTTCTGACTTGTGATGACGTCATAGCCACCGAGCAATCGGATCGCAGAGCAGATGCCCTCCCTGCAAACGCTCACGAGCCACTTTTAATTGTGAAACCCGCTAAAGGCGGAAATATCTATCAGCAACAGTCGTATAGGTTGTATGTGATCAAACACCGTTATCTCCGACATCAGACGTCCAAAGATCAGTGGGTGGAAATCATACTTACCGACAGGGATATTGTCATGAGTAAAAATAAATGAGCAAACTAAAGCGCATGCGCAGTGGATTGTACATTCAATGACATGAGGCGAATTTGAAAAGTAAAAACATTTATTGCGGTCAAATAAAAATAAATTGAGTAACTAAGCTAAATCTTATAACTAAAAATTATTAAATAAAGCACTTCCTAGGCGTAACCTTCACACCAAACATTATCCTTCTGGATAATGGCATTAAATAACTTAAAAATGAACCCATTAACATAAACACTAAACACTGCACAACTCGTGGATGACGAAGCTGCAAGGCAATAGATAGATAAACGACGGGCGGAACGCCGTAGTCGAGAAAATCACCACACTTTGCTGCGGAGACACCAAAGAACGTTTACACGCACATACAATCGTTGCCGCTAATCTCACATGCACGGCGAAGGGAAACTCTATTGTGCCTCAGCAACTTTCGAGCTCTCTAAATCTGAGACGTACACTTGGCTCGAAAAATGCGGCACGGCCATTACATGTCAGAATTACAATGTAGTCTTATACGGGGTAGTATGTCACAAGTCGGTAGAACTCAGGCTGCTCACCGAGATGAAAATTAACCGCAACCGATGAAGCGTCCTACAAGCAAATTAGAAATTCGGTTAGCGGGATATGGAAACCCGGAAGGAAGGTAAGTTCTCCCGATACAGTTCGTCGCAAGCCGGTTCGGCGGGGATTGAGTTAGAACTTGAAAGCTTAATCATTAGCACAGTATACCCCTAGCGTAATCTCCTCACTATCACAAAGCCCATGTCATGCATAACGTAAGTCGACAACCCATACGGCCACAAGCCTTGAACGAACGAAGTATAACGCAGCTCGTAATATTGGAGCTCGGGAAAAGTCATTAGAGTCTGTTGGGCGCACACGCCTAATTGAAAATTAGCACTCACCAGAAAATTGATGCCAGTTCTAACTGTCCAATACGGGAGCTCAGGAATTTGCTCGGCTCTGGTCGAAGGAAGAACGTCGGAGTTCGTTCTGCCACGTCGGCACGTTGAGGACTTCGTCGTAGCGGGGCTCTCGTTGAACACCTCGCTCACCGGTTCACCGGGCTCGACGATCGGCTGAGATATAGTGGATGCTACCTTCGCTTGGTCGCATTCCTTCTTCTCTCTCGGACACGCCAACACACTGCCGTCCCTCGATATCGCGTAGACCGGGCTCCTCGGCTCCTTTTTCCGTCCGTTCACGCCGACTCCTCTAAGGCAAACTCCCTGATCTTGGTTCTCCACGTCCTGACCTCGTAATCCTCGCTCTCCTCTCCCATTGGTCCTTTTGAGTTGACGTTGTTGACGACGAATTCTACGTCGCCTCTCCTTCCAACACGACGCATAGAAAATGCGAGTGGGAAAGAGCTCGATTCCGTCACTGGAATTCGCAAAGGCGTCTGAATTCCGTGACAGATATACAGATGTTGAATCGGATGTTGACCGAATTCACAAGACAATGGGGTCCAGGTAATCTCCGAGATGAACACCCATTTCCAGGATGTCTTACCAATCAAAAATATCCAACGGGAACTCTCAGGTCCAGGGAAAAGGTTTTTCGTTTGTGCAAATATTACAATTGGCGTTCAGATTAATGCATAAATGAATTTTTTATTCATCGAAATAATCTCCATCATTATCAACAACCTTCTCCCAACGAGATACTAAATCATAAATTCCTTTTTTATAAAAGTCACGAGTTTTACAGTTTAAAAACACACCTAGTTCATGTTTTAGCTCTTCTTCTGTCTTGAAGCACTTGTTTCTCAAATGGTTATCAAGAGATCGGAAAAGGTGATAATCTGTTGGAGAGATATCCGGAGAGTACGGTGGATGAGGTAACACTTCCCAGGCAAGTTTGTTTATTGCTTGACGGGTCTTTGCCGAATGCGGACGTGCGTTGTCATGAAGAACAACACCACCTTTACGGTTCGCAAGAGCTGGCTGTTTTTGCTGTGATTTTTGTCATGTGTACGTTGACAGAATCATCACCGAATGCTGTACAAATGTTACGAGCAGTCTCCGCCGCTTTATGGCCAAGTTTAAATTCATACAACAGGCATGCTCGAATTATTGGTGATGCAGGTGCCATTTCAGACGTTTTTTTCAAAATGTTTTCACTTAGACAAGTAAGTACAAAAGAATGACCAATCCTTTCTCTTTAATTGTTAAAAAATTTGCATCATTCAAATCATCCTACGAGAGGATTGTAACTATTCAAAGAGTAAGGGTGAAGAAACGAAAAAACTTTCCCCTGGACCTGATACATTCTGTAAACACTGATGACAGAGCAACTATTCCAAAACCATGCTACACCGCGTTGTGTTTCGAAGCGACGACAATAGTGCAGAGAGTACAGAAACACATAAAGGGTATCCTATAAAGGACTGACGGTTTTTAAAATGAAATATCAGGCAATTAATTTTAATGACAGTTATTAAAGTTAATCTTGCAGGAGATTAATGTGTGAAATCAGGAATTTGTTTTGCACGTTTCCTTGTATTTTGCGGACCGATCTTTTCAGACTGCGCTTAATGACATCCTTAACATCCTGCACGTTTGGTGCCGTCATGACCGACCGAAATATCTACAAATATCGAATCCCGCTGAGGGCATGAATGTTTGTGTTCGTCCTTTGAGTAGACGTGATCTGGCCAAGCGCGCCCTTTCTCCCCTCGACCTCAGCGAGAATCGGTAACGATTCGTTGCCCACCCCATTTATGAATGGCATGATGGAATATAAAAAATAACTAAAAGAGAAAAATGAAGCATTTTTTACCACCCTTATTCTCAAAATGAAAGTTTAAGTTTCATCACTTAGAAGAAACAATCTTATTGGCAAAAACAAATTCTGACGTCACAAACTGCTACACGCAAATAAAACTCCATAGACATGCAGGAAAAATTAATCTATTTAATTTTTTGTGGGGAAAAAGCCTGAAATTGGAAAGAAAAATATAGCTAAAATGTGTTGTCATCAGGAACAAACCTGTATGCAAAATATAAGAACGAAAGGAAAAGTGGAAGTGCTTCAAAATTCGACTGAAAGGTTCCGTACCATCTCACAAGAGCCAAGAGCGGTTAATCTCAATTATAACGGTTTATTCTCATTTATGGGGCTGTATTCGTGCTGTTATAAAACTATGGAGAACGTCGTCTCCAGAATCAGTGATGTTTGATGTGACATTAATGGTTTCTAACAATCACGCAACATCGCAATTACACTACAGAAGACTACATTTCAAAGAATTAGGATCAATCGTAGATTACGCTTTTTTGTATCTTTAAATAGGCCAGCAAGGTCCTGGGACATTTCTCAGCAAGGACACGTTTTAAGAACAAGTCTTTTGAATCCAAGTTTGCTTAAGAATCTATTTAGATATATAGATTCTTTTACGGCATCAGAGAGTGTCTTGTACTAGGTTGGTTGGTTGGTTAGTAAAGGGCGTCAGCTGCTATGGCCATGTCTTGTACTCAGCCTCGGTTGAAAATAATGCAAATGTCCTTTGTTTTCTGCTTTCCCATGATATGGCACTGCCTCCCAAGACGAAAGTATATCCTGTGTAGGATCGGCGGTCCATCGTACATCCTCCCCAATCAACATATACGTAGCCTTGTAGTGGTTGACTTGTGCCTTTGTAGATCAGAGCAAGGCTCATGGTGCCCTTCAGATATCTGAGTACCCTTTTTGCTTGAGTCCAATGAGATTTTCCATTTTTTGTGTTGATCTGACTCGGTATCTAAGAGCGTGAGCAATATCTATGCTCTGTGGGTGTGTGCCTATGGCCAGGTACATATGGCCTCCAAGGAGTTCGCGATATGGCAATTTGGCCTGTCCCTCTTTTCCAGTGGGTTTTTTGGAAAGCTTGATTCCTGGGATCAGTGGAGCGTTCACCGTTTTACAATTTTCTATTACAAACCTGTTGAGGAAGCGTTTGATATATTCTGTTTGCAAAAGTCGAATTTCCATACCTTGAGGGTTCTTGTGTTGAGATATCTCGATTCCTAGGCAGAATTTTGCTTCGCTTAAGTTTTTTGTTGAAAATTCTTTGCTAAAGAATTTTCGGAATCGTTTCAGTTTAGATGGAGTGTTGGAGCATGCAATGATATCACCAACTAGAGTGAACGCATCGGGATGATGGTATACGGTATGTCTCGGAGTCTCATTTCTTGTTCTTTTTGGGTCATGTAGACAACAGTCACTTTAGACGTAAGACTTAAATTTTACCTTGACGGATCCTGCTCGCTCACTATATGAACTGAAACTTTCGTGTGGTACATTGATGTAGAATGTTGTCCTGATAATAGGCCAATTTGATGCTGGCTTTTTTTCAATCCTAATCTCTAACTTGATCCTGCAACCAACTTTGTAAAAATCTCGCGCGGCATTGGCGTATCCAATCGGAGCGAGATACGTATTTCGTCATTATGACAATAATACAGGGTGAACTAAAACAATAAGGACAAACTTCAGGAGGGTTCCCTGACTAAAATATGAATAAAAAATCCTCATAAGAAGTCCGGAAATGGATGGTTGTTTGTATAGAATATTTAGAACAGAACATGACATTACTGTGGCAGTAATTGTGTCAACGTTACAAAAGATGTTCGAAGTGGCCTTCTTGGGATGCAATACAAGCGTTCACACATCGCATCATGGATTGCCGCACTCGTTCAAATGTTCAAGCCTATACCCGAATAGCTGGATTGACACGCTGTTCAAGATCCTCCACATCAGGAAGTAACTCCTCTTGCACAATATTTTGAAGTGCCCCCACAAGCAAAAGTCAAGGGGGTTTAAGTCCGGTGAGCGAGCGGGCCATGCAACAGAATCTCCTGTGATTTGGGTGGTGCTGTTTATCGGGGTACTTTTCTTGGTACATGTATGTGCTTCTCCGTATGTGAATCTCGGCTTGTTCCTGATATGAACACCGGACCATTGTACGCCCGCTGCACGAGGATCACTCTATAATGATGTTAACTTTTTTGTTACTTTTCTTGTGAGAAAGAACCCCCTGAAGTTTATCCGTATTGTTTTAGTTCACCGTCTTTTAGTATATAGTTATTCAAAAAGATGATCGCATCTATATACTAAAACTCTTTCGTGTGTTTATTTATTTATCTGTAATTCTATCTCCTCCTAGACGGTTTGAGCTAGCGACTTGAAATTTTCAGGGCAGGCTTATCAATAAAGGACCTGCTCTATCGCCAAAAATCAGCCCCCTACGACCCCCCCCCTTCCCCACTTTCTGTGGTTTTCATTTAAAATTATCTGCTTTTGCTTTGTAATTCCCCTCAACAGATGGCGCGGGCGGGCGAAGCCGCGGGTAACAACTAGTTTCAAATATTTATTTCAAACAAGCTGTGAAAGACAAAAACATATTCCGCACATCACTGAATAACAAAGGTTCAAAGTATTAAAAGCCCACCTATGAGTTTCATTAAATGCCACAGAACGCTGCTTATTCCTTCTTTATAAGAAAATTAGAGCTATTATAGATAATATAATACATTAGCAATAAAGAAAATGGTGACATCACAGGAGCAAACGTTTTGTCCGCTGTAGTTTGCCTTGTGTGGTATTAAATGAAACTGCTAGGCAGGGTTTTAAAACACTGAACCTTATCTAACCAGTGATGGCGGAATGTGCTTTGTCTTTTGCAGTTTTTTTTGTGTCACGTGGTTAGCAAGTAAACAGCGACAATATGACGAAAACTGTCGTTACGCGAGTTTTTCAAATTTACATCCAGTGGTGGAAGCGTCACGAGAGTTGTATTAAAAAGGGAAACGAATCTGGATGGTCAGAAAAATTAACAGAGATGATAGTAAAAGGACCGAGGTAGCGGACGCAATCACGTTTAACCGGGACACGAATTCATGAGTCGGATAAACGCGGGACAAAGGTTTCTGGGCGGCTCATCCCTTCAGCTATAAATCTTCGAAACCAGTGTTAGCGTCACCAATGTTAGCGTTACTGTTTCAAGGATCAGTTGACTGTTCATCAGGTATTTGTGCTCTACGGGTTGACGGGGGGTTCTAGAAATTTTTGGCGTCGACTACTATGGTCATTTTGCGCCTTTTACACAAGTTATATCTGTACGCAGCCTGAACAAACACAAACATCCATGCCCACGGCGGGATTCGAACCCACGGCTAGGCGGACTCGAGAACTGGAAAGCCTACGCCCTAGCCCTCCCGGCCACCTGGCCGGCACGCGTTGACGGAACTCTAAGGAAATCATAACTTCGGGACCAATATCATTACCACTAGATGTACTTATAGCGAAATTGACGAGGACGAAATCCACTCTTGCCGTATGTTAAATGGGGTGTGGCCCCATGGAAGAGATTTCGCGTACATACGAAATGCTACCCAAAATTTCCCGAAATGTACCTCTATAAAATACGGATCTTTTAATTTCCACCATCACCTTCAAAGTAGTCTCCTTGGGCATCTATACATCGCTTCTAGCGATGTTCCAACTTCTGGTAGCACTCCTTGAAGTTCCCAGGTTGGAGCATGTTTAACATCTGCTGCGATTCCGCTTGGATCACTTCAATGGATTCAAATCGCCGCCCTTTTGACGCAATTTCAATTTTCGGAAGCAGTAGAATTCCAGGGGACAGCGGTCATGTTGTTTTTGTTGAGGAAGTCCCTCACAGCGGGCGATGTGTGCGCCGGAGCATTATCGTGATGGAGCAGCCAGTCTTCACATCTCTGGCCTATTGCGCCTCACGTTTTCCCTCAATCGTCTCAAAACGTTCCATATGACAGTCCAAGGCGATCACAAACATCGTGGATGGTCTGACTTCGATCCTTTCGGATCACATCACGCACTTTCGTGATCTTTTCCAGAGTTGTGCTTGTTAACGGTCGACCAGAATGCTTGTCGTCTTCCACAGACTCCCGAACATCTTTGAAAAGCTTAAACCACTCAAATGTTTGGGTTTGGCCCCAATGCTTATTCACCAAAAGCCTCCGTCACAGTCTGTGGGTTTCAGCCGCAGTTTCCTTCAGCTTTAATATCAAGAATCGCACACACAAAGAGTGAAAAACAGCTCAAACTCAAAATCACGTGGACATAGGGATGTCATTACTTTGGAAAATTTTGGATAGCACCTCGTAGACCTATGCAAAGACTAAGTTTTAAACGCCATAGTGATTCCATAAGAATGAGCTGGGCTTTACTGCATCTTTACTAGCCTGTCGGATTACTACCGGATTCACCTGTTCTCTTCAAAATAAATGCATAATCTAATTACCGTATCTTAGTTTATTGTTTATTCTTGGACGTTCATTTAAGGAAGTAGGAGAGACTGGGAATAGTTGGCAATGGGGAGAAGTTGGCAAAATGTTAATATTTCTAAAATCGGAACATATCGCAACGTTAGCCAGAGACATAATCAATTGGCCGTATTTAATCTGCCCATTGTAAGCGTTAATTTTCATTGAGTCCGCCTCTGGGATTGGCTTCCGGACTTGATCCGAGTTTGGCTTCCCCAAACAATGACAATAATAATAATAATAATAATAATAATAATAATAATAAATGATTTTTAATTCCAAACTCTTGTTTACAAGAGAGACGGAATGGGGTTAGCTGTAGCCTGTTACGTCATACAAGTCAAAATAAACAAACATACAAAGAAAACATTTCAATTTACATACAATACGTGTCAAATTAAGCAAAAAACAATATAATTTTATATACAATTTTTCTATTAACTGTTATTTATTTAAAACATAAGCATGTCTTCTCATCCACGTCATTCTGATTTTCTATATTCTAGCACTCTGGCAAAATACTTTATTACGTTCCAGTTAACTTTCCCTCCCCCTAACAATTTCAATTCCCAGTTTTCTTCTTTTACAATTTCAATAATAATAATAATAATTTTATTTATAAAATTCATTTTCCGTTTGTTGTTTGTTTGTTTGCCCACCGACAGTTTTTCCCAACGATTATTCGCGATCGACCAAAGATTTCGTTTTTTCGGTTGCATCATGATTTTTAATCCTCTGACCTGTGCTCACATGCGAACTCCATTGTTTATCTGCTATATTTGCTGAATAGTAGAGATCCTGAATATAGAATTATCAATAACTTCTATTATTAAAGGTATATTCCGAATCCTATTGTTTGTTAACATCGCCACCAAAGTGAAACCATTGCAGTTCTGGGCAGGAGTGAGCCGTGGAATAATTAGCTGCCTGGCTGCTTTGCTGTTGACGATTTTGGGTCCAAGGAATAATTAATTCATAATCAGTTCCGCGTACAACTAGACACGAAAAAGGATCAGGAATCACTTTCCTCAAGCATAAATCAAAAATACGTAACTGAAATGAAAAAACGTAACTGAAAGATGATCGAAACGAAATTGAAATTGAAACCATAATCGAAACTTACTTATAAAATATAATAAAATACTTAAAATACAAGTAAACTTATCACTACGTGATTGGAGTGTGAAAGAATTATTAATCAGTTACCCTCATGTTTAGCAATCTGTTTTCCATCATCTTCACTCACTTTCGGCCATAAGGGTTCTGGGAGGTGGAGCTTCCCAATATTCCCAATTGGCTTCAAGTTTGGCGGCAAGTTTTGGGCTCTATCTTTAATGTACGTCATTGAGAATTATATATTCAGGATCTCTGTCGAAGAGTCGAGTTATGCCAACATCACCTCTACTCAAAGCCTGAACGCGAAAACATCGTACAGTGTTACATCACCCCAACATCTCCTAGAGAGAAAAGGTGTATTACATTGTTACATCATGACTACGTTGAATAACTGTGGAAAGCGACATAATAGCAGAAGAAACACCTCTTATCCACAAAATATTTTTACTGGACATATACGTATTTCGAACCCTTTGGGTTCATTATTCAATGTCAAAGGAATAAATATATGTTTTGCGATTTGTACCCATTATTCCTTTGACATTGAACAAGAAATTAATCCTCCCGAGGAAGGTATAGGAAAGTAGCGGAAGCGCTGAGGTCATCTATTTTTACCCTTTTAATTGCACTTTTTAACCGCCCCCCCCCCATTTTTTAATCGAACAATTGATTTTCTCGAACGTAGTATTTAGAAAATGAAAAAGAGCATTATATTGTTTCGTTTCTCCTCATTTCCGAACGAATGATATATGACATGCCATATGTTGTCATAGTTCTAAAGACCAAGTGACTTCCACTCCCACAACTCCGACCCTATTGGGGAAATTTGGCCCAAACTTTACAGTAATGTTGATCTTGCTTAGCGGAATATGCACAGCAAATTTCACTCCTTTATATGCATAAATATGGGTAGACCATTTGGTCCCCTCTAATTTCCGCCTCCGAAACTCCGACCCTAGTGGACCAACCAAAACCAAACTAAATAGTGAAGATGCACATGCCCATAGTGAGCTACATACCGAATTTCAAACTTCTATCTCCAAAAATGCGGAAATTATGAAGGGGACGGACGGACAGACAGACGGACATTGTGAAAACAATAAGTAGCTCCATTCTTCCGCTACTTAATAATGAACCCAAAGGGTTCGAAATAAGAGGATAAGAGGTGTTTCTTCTGTTATTATTATTATTATTATTATTATTATTATTATTATTATTATTATTATTATTATTGTTACATCATCATCAAGTAGCTATTGTTGATCTTGGTGGCGGCATTTTTATTTCTGTTCATATCTCAATTATCGTTCAAATTCGGACCCATGTTCATATGAACTTTTTTGTTTAGAATCACCCATACTACCTCCCCTCCAAGTTTGTGACAGGGTTTCAGATACATCCTGTATAATGTACAGCAGATGAATAAACCCACAATTATTGGACAATTGATTCAAAGACATCTGCATAATCTCTCATCATAGGCTGTGCCTGTTGTCACTTTATTGCATTTTCCTGTACCACTATTTAAGTTACATTGTGCGCATTTATTTGATCTTATACATAAATATTAGTATTAACATTATTTATGTTTATTTATTATTAATGCTCTGTTTGAAGTTCGTTAACTGGAATAATTTTTTTTTATTTTTTTGGCATTCATAACTGTGAAACCTGCGAGAGACGTAGCATTAATACAAGCATATCATACAAAGGAGGGGAGGAGGAGAAGCATCGACACGCAATGACCGTATATATACTAATCTAGTATATTTGAAAGAGATGTAGCGTTTCTTGAATTGCAGATTGTTGGCGTCATTCATAATATTAATCTTATCTTATATTAATCACTCGAAGTGAGGATAAAACGGTTTAATATGTGGCATTTCCCCATTATGCGATGCGAGTCTGCCATGCTGGTTAGGAGAGAACAATGACGTATATTAAAGATAGACTCCGAATCCTATTGTTAACAGCGGCAAAAAGTGAAGCAAATTGAGCCATGATAGTTCTGGGCAGGAGTGAGCCGTGGAGTAATTAGCTGTCTGGCTGCTTTGTTTTTGAAGATTTTGGGCCTGAGGAATAATTAATTCAAAACCTTTCCTCAAAGTTAAACTGCGTACAACTGTACAAAGAGACAAGAAAAAGGATCAGGAATCATTTTCCACAAAAGTAAATCAAAAATACGTAACTAAACTGAAAATACGTAACTGAAAGACAATCGAAACGAAATTGAAATTGAAACAATGATCGAAAAATTGTTTATAAAATATAATAAAATACTTCAAATACAAAGTAAACGAAAAGATAAACTTATTACTCCGTGATCGGCGTGCGAAAGAATTATTAATCAGTTACTCTTCTGTTTAGCCAAGTCTTTTGCATCATCTTCACTACTTTCGGCCAAGACAGTTATGGGCATGGAGCTTCCCAATTTGCTTCAAGTTACAACAATAGGATTCGGAGTCTATCTTTAATATACGTCATTGGGAGAGAAAGTTCTGACTCTCGTTTTCGTTCTTGGCGTTCTCGCGAGAAGGACGTGATGTGACGAGATATTGTGCAAACTAGCTCTCCCGTATTTCTCGTTAACCTCGGCCCTACCGTAGGTGATGTAACAATGTATGATTTTTCTGTGAGCAGGCTTTCTCTCTAGGCGGTATTAGTTAAGCCCCTTCTCTTGCATGGTTTTGGCAATAGTCCAAACCTTTTAACAATCGTACAACGTAACAAATTCTTATAGATCTAACAATGAGAAACCTTAGAGATCCTGGAAAAAAATGGGAGGGGTGTCGTTTTTCTCGCAGATTTTCGCCAAACCCTTCCAATTATTCCACAATGAACATCTGCAGATGAACTCAATGCTTGCCTCAGAGTATCCACCATTTGGAAATTTGTCCACCAAAAATATTAATTACTAATATGAGGGTGCGTATTCTTGGTGACAACACTCATAAAATTTGTAAACAACTACTCAGTCTTGGAGATGAAAAATTATCTACAATTGCGTCAGGTTTAATTTCTCTCTCACCTGATTTCTGTATACTATTGTCGTCGGTGCGAGAAATAATTATACATAAGGTGTTCCCGAACATAGCCACAAAAATTGAGGACCGACAGTGGCTTTGAGAACGTACGATTCTTGCACCAAAGAATGAGAATGTAAATAAAAAAGCGACATCTTTTTGCAAGCGTTGCCAAGATCTTGCATTACATATAAATCTAGTGACACTATTATGGACCAGGAGCAAGCTGAAAACTAACCCACAGAATTTTTAAATTCATTGGAACCCACCTGGCATGCCACCACATAAGTTCAATGTGAAAATAAGGCTAGTAATAATATTGAGAAATTTGGATACCCCCAAATTATACAGTGGTACTAGACTGTCGCTAATTTTATGCCCTCTATCACCCAGACAACAATTACAATTTCCTGTGCGATTTGTTTCCGCATTGACGATTAACAAAGCACAAGGGCAATCTCTTTATGATCCTAATGGCCTGATAAAAAATAGTGTACCCAAAGGCATTCGAGTAACACATTCTATGTCAAAATAATGGTCCTTTATGCATAATAAACATTTATTAATTTTTTGTAAATAACTGCCAATTACAATATTTGAACAATTGTGTATTTAATATATTCTGTTATTATATAATCTTTTAATTTTCTTAAAACAATTTTGTTGATTTTTGTGAAATTTTTTATTAATCGTATTATTGCTACTAATTAATAGCACGCTTTTTTTCTTTCACCCATAGCGGGCGAAGCCGCGGGTAACCAGCTAGTAATAATAATAATAATAATAATTATAATAATAATAATAATAATAATAATAATAATAACAATAACACTAAACTCTACAGAAAACATGCATGTATTATTAAAGATTCGACTGATGGGGGTTACAGGAAATGCCATATCGCAGAGAAAACCATCCAACACGTCATATCCAGTTGCAAAATACTCACGCAGACAGATTATTTACACAGACATAACCAGGTAGCCAACATCATACATCAACATATAGCTAAGATATACAAGCTTAGGGATATCCACACACCATACTAAAAATACAGAGTCCGCCAAAAATAAGTATACACTCTTTGTCAGACTATATCGGGATACGGATATTGTCAATTGTTTTGAAATACGAGTATGTTGCATTATGGTCTTTCTTAAGACAGTACTACATGTGTGATCAGTATTTAAATGTAAAACAAACATATAATAAATAGTTTTCGTTCTTAACGTGTATATACATTTTTTGGCGGACTCTATATATTCCAGACACTGTCTTAGAGACCTCCACACAAATTACATTTTGACAGCGCTATCCCTCATAACAGATCACACATTACACTAGTAGATAAGCAAAATAAAATGACCTACATAACTGATATCTCCATCCCCAACACACACAGTTTACAAAAGACATACGCTGACAAAATCACTAAATATACGGATCTTGCACACGAATAAAACGCCTTTGGGAAGTTACCAGAGTACACATTGTTCCTATCGTACTTTCTGCCACGGGTGGTATTCCGCACTCATTACACTAAGCCTGTCCACACACAATTATACAAAACCTTACAGAAAGCCACAATCTGATACACTTACCACATACACTGCTGGCAAAAAAATGCAACACCTAGAAGGAATGGGTCGATTTATTTGAAATTCTGCACACATGTAGCATTGGTAGCATGCGAGAAATGATTCAAATTGCAAGACAATACGTCCAGATGAACGTTGTACAGGATGGCTCCTATGCCCCTCCTGGTGAAGAACGGTTCTAACCAGATTTGCATGAAATCGTCGAAATGCGCATTCGTCAGAATAAATATCTTATGTGGATCAGTGGTTTCCTGTCTTCCTTGATGAAATCGTCAGTTTGGCATCTGCATTGTACTGGAACCTTATGACTGTAGGTGTGGTACAACAACTGCAATGCCTCCCACACCCCGTCGTGCTCTTGTGCAACAACTCACGGGGTTTGACAGAGGTCGGATTGTGGGACTTCGAGAGGCTGGATGGTCTCATGGGCGTATCGCGGCGCAGATCGGTACTAATGTTTCTGTGGTGGTTCGATGTTGTCAGCAGTGGTTTGAGCCCCCTAGTCTGACGCCCACGCACTACTGACCCATGCCAAGACCATCGAATCGTACGAGAAGCTTTGAGCAACCCTACGGCATCCACAGCAGAGATAAGGACCAGAGTGGTACCAGCTTTGTCAAGACGGACCATTCGTAACCGTTTGCTTGCTGCAGCACTGCGGGCACGGATTCCTGTAGCCAGACTTCCACTTCTGCAAGAATACAGTGCTGCGCGGTTGCAGTGGTGCCGCGAAAGAGCCGACTGGAGAGCCGAATGGAGGGAGGTCTGTGGTCGTTAGCATGAGAGCAGATTCTGCCTGTACACCAGTGATGGACGTCTACGTGTGCAGTGAAGAGCAACAGAGCGCCATCTTCAAAAGTGCATCCGTCTAAGGCACACAGGTCTAATCACTGGCGTAACTGTGTGGGTTGCGATCAGTTACAACTCGCGATCACACTTAGTGTGTGTGGATGGAACATTGAATAGCATTCGGTACGTCCAGCAGATCGTGGAATCTGTTCTTCTGCCCTTCTTGCAACAGGAGGGTAAAATATTTTCCAGCAGAACAGCGCCCGTCCATACCCTACCCGTATTAGCTTGCAGGTCTTACAGCATGTGGCATTACTTTCCTGGCCAGCACGATCTCCAGACTTATCATTAATTGCGCATGTGTGGGACATGATGGGACGTAATATCGTCGCTGCACATCAGCTGCAACAATTCCACGATTGCACCAGTATGCCCAAGCGGTAATCGATCTCGATGGAGCACATAATGATATTGCACTGGAAAACCGCACTTGGAGAAACATTTTTGGCTGTCAAACACCTGAACATATTTTTGGGCCACCCTGTAGAGGGAGGTTAAATAGCGCCATGGCAAAATTGAGAGATGCCAAAAGCAACAATGGAAGTTAATCAGTAAAACAGGCCTGTAATAGCACGGCCTACTGAATATTAACGACCTGTTCATTTAGTTGATTACCGTTGTTGTATCAGGCAGACAAAAATGTTTAAAATTTCCCGTGTACTATCACTCTCTTTCGGAAGATTTCAAACATTTTTTCTACCTGAAACAACAACTTGGAATGCAATTATATACTTTATATTCAGAGAAAAATATTTCTGATCAAAAATATTGATACTTAATATTTAGACGAAAAATAAAAAAAAAGGAAATTAATATAATAACGTACAGGATGGTTATAATTAAAGTGACACCATTTAGACTCTTCTAGCGGCCGTTCTGGTAATCAAATTTTGACGAAACTTGAGATATATGTTATACAGACCATGGGAAAGAGAATTTTGCAATAAAAAAGATTAGTTCACATTTTGACCGCTACGTCAAAATATGGTGAATGAATAATAACAAAAACAAGTTAGAAGCAGAGA
Organism: Rhysida immarginata; assembly: GCA_023313115.1. Lineage (NCBI taxonomy): Eukaryota > Metazoa > Arthropoda > Chilopoda > Scolopendromorpha > Scolopendridae > Rhysida > Rhysida immarginata. The sequence goes on along the minus strand of JAHWFO010045149.1, from coordinate 1,726,175 downwards.
AATTTATAAAATCAGAGCATTTGTTCAGTGTGCATTCCATTTGTGTCAATGCCATGTTCAAAGCGCATTATTGTATGTTCCACAGTAGAGCGAAGGGTTACCTGAGGAATCGCAGTGATATGGCATGTTATCTTGCTTTCAATTCAGGGACAGTCCGTATTCTTCCTCCATAGACATTATCTTTCAAATATCCCCACAACCAGAAGTCGCAAGGGTTTAATTCCGGTGAACAAGGAGGCCATGCAGTTGGAAAAGTTCTCGAAATCACCCGATAATCTCCAAAATGAGCATGAAGCAGTTCCTTCACTTGTCGTGCAATGTGGGGTGTTGCACCATCTTGCTTAAAGACAGCAGTATCTAAACATTGTCTTTCTTGTAAAGCAGGAATGACTTTCTGCTGCAGAAGTTCGCAGTAACGAGCACCAGTGATTTGACATCTTTTAGTGCCTTGAGGAGTGTTCTCTTCAAAGAAAAAGGGGCCAAGAATGAAATGTGAAGTGAATCCGCACCATACAGTCACGTAATCAGAGTGCAAAAGCTTTTCATGCACAACCATCGGCTTTTCAGTACCCCAGGTGCGACATTCACTGCTCCGTCTAGTGTGAAATGCGCTTCATCTGACCACAAAATGTTCCATGGCCATGCATTATCGACGGCTATTCTAGCCAGAAACTGGCAAGCAAAATCAGTGCGTTTTTCCGGATCTTCATGAAGCAACTTTTGAACCACCTGGATCTTGTATGGAATCCACTTTAAAATGGAACGCAAAACTTTTTGTACCGTAGACCACGGAATAGACAAATCACTTGATACGGCTCGAGTACTTGCTGAAGAATATTGGGAACTTGAAGCACTCTCCACTATAGTAGCAGCAACGTCTTCTCCCTCTCCACAGTCTCATTTGCAATTCGTTTCCGTCCTCTCCCTGGCAGCACACCCAACTCACCAGTTTCTTCAAATTTCTTAATCATCTTTTTTAAACCATTAATGGACATAGGCCCATTTCGCAAGTTTTTCAAACGTCGATATTCTCTTAGTGCAGCAGAAGCATTAAAACAACTTCACCAATAAAGCTCGATCCTTTTTAGCTAAAGCCATCGTGAAGAATGACTTTACATTTAATTTCACTGTCATTTAAAGCTTTTCTAATTTTACATCTCATTTGCATAACGTCTCTGATTGAGTAAAAATTTTCAGATAGTTTCTTATATGACCAGCGCCATATTTTGACGTAGCGGTCAAAATGTGAACTAATTTTTTTATTGCAAAATTCTCTTTCCCATGGTCTGTATAACATATATCTCAAGTTACGTCAAAATCTGATTACCAGAACGGCCACTAGAAGGGTCTAAATGGTGTCACTTTAATTATAACAACCCTATATTTGTAAAATTAGTAACATAGCCTACAATGATAGAGAATTGTAGGATATGATTAGAAATGTCATAATATCTGAGCAAATGTTTAATATTGTTATAAAATTTGGAATATTATGAAGATATATAATTTAATAATTTTTATGAAAATAAAACAATGATAATGTATTTAAAGAATATTTATTATTCAATTTACACAGTAAAAAGGATTGAAATTTCCCGATAGAGGTTGATAGAGGTCGGGAAATTTTAAACATTATTGTATAACTGAAACAACAATGGAAATCAGTTAAATGAACAGATCATTAGTATCCAGAGGTCGTGTTAATAGTAAAGGAGGTCATGGCTCAAATGAACGGAGGCTAATTGCACCAGCAACAATACTACAATAGAAAGGAAGATTCAACATCAAGCTGAAATATGACGGGAAAATAAATGAACTGTTGAAATGAAAACAGCGGTTATAGAGGTTGATTAATTATATGTTAAAATTATAAATCTTTATAAATAATTATAATATTATAATTATAGTATTATATTCTGGTATTATTTTTAGTTATTTAATTAAAAAATAAATAAAAAAACAAAATGGATAAAATATTATTGAAGTTATATGCACAATAGGCTTACATTTACTTCTGGTAGAGAACTCGCTTTTATGGAATGTTGACCATGCGTTATATTTTAAGCGCAATTGTAACTCTACTTTAATTACAAAGTTAAGAGAGAATTTAATGAAAAATTTTCCTATCGAAGGATACAGTTTCATATGTATGTTTCTTTTGATAATTAATTTTGAATGCATTTTATGATTGTATCACTTTTTTTTTATTTGCAGATAAAGACATCACAGTAAATTTTAAAAAATTACGCACGCACTATATATGAGAGCGCAAAAAATAACAAGGAATCTATAAAACCTGGAGCAGAGGGACTGCCAAATATAGCTCTAGATAGAATGCTGATAACTGATAACTCTTTTAATTTAGAAAAGCAGGTATATAAATTGTGTACATCATTTTGAAAAATTTATGATATAACCATGTATTGATTTTTTGTGCATTTGTTACTAGACAGGTGAAGTGCTAGAAGAAGACTCCACAGAAAATTCTGTGAGTGAAGCTGTCAGTCCAACTCCAATAACTCTCACCCATCCTTTTCCAACGAAGATGAAAACCAGCGAAGTGAGCTCTACGATCAAGCACGCAATATTCAAATTAGATCTTCTTGCCAGATAAAGATGCAAGCTGGAGTTGAAAAAGTGCTGGTAGATTTCATCAGCGAACTAGAAGGGCTATCTTCCTAACTATAAAGTGAAAAACCTCCAATCCTCAAGAGAATATGGAAATACTGAATACGTATTTCTATATTCTCCTTGTGGATTAGAGGTTTGTATCTTATAGTTAGTTCCATTCCATACCATTTGTTTGTTATCTTCCAAGTTTATTTTATTATTTCTTTTATTTTTGTTAATAAAATGTTTAAATAAATAAATAAATAAAATAAAAATAGAACATTGCGTTTGGTTCTCTTTCTGAGAAGGACCTTTTGATGATATAGCAGTAGGAGTCAGCTGGAAATTTGAAAATCCTAACGCAAAAAGAAAATCATATGAAAAGTTATGTAACCGGTAGGCTAATAAAATAAGAAAAGGTTCCATATCCATTATACAAATCTATTCTGTCAGTAGACACTTCCTTCAGCAGATGAAATAATTTGAGTAAATCTTTCCCAGATTTATTTGGCATCCCTAGAGTACAGATTACTGTACGTAATGTGTGTTCGAGGAAAGCTTAAAATGGGCTTCTAATTCTTGCAGGGACCTTCGAGCATTAAAATAGAAGCAGGGACCTTTGTCCTCCAAGCCCCCGGAGTCACACATTTCACGAAAATGATCTTCAACATCAACAGTACCAGGTGGCCATGAATTGGTAACTTTCCTTAAGTAATTAACAAGTATTTTTTCATCAGGTATTATTTTTCGCGTTTTTTTCAAGTTGAAGCAAGATCGGATCAGAAAGACACGGAATCTATTAGCAAGATTGCCAAATGCACTTTAGATGTTTTGTCGCCTCCTGGATATCCTGAAAATAATTTGTAATTTACATCATTAAAGGTGTAAATTACAAGAGCCGGTGGGTAAGAGACCAAGGGGTCGGCCTAGAACCAGGTGGCTAGACTACATGGAGAATCTGGTTTCGAGTCGCTTGGGTATTACCAGGGAGTTCTTGCGCCTGATGGCGGAAGTTCGCGATCGCTGGAGATCCTCCATAGGGCACATCTCCTCAATAGCTTTGTACTAATCCGTTAAAGCTATTATTCTATTGTAAACTTGCACATTGTCAGATCGCCGAATTGGAGAAGGAGCATCTTTAAATAAATCCGGCGATTGAACACGAGAAGCGAAAATAAAAGCGAAAGAAAGCAAAAGAAGAATGTGTGGGAAGATTAGGTTAAATAGCTACTCACCCCCTAGAAACGAGAATGGAAGAGCCAAAGAGGCGAAGAGAGAGAGATTGGAGCGTCGTTGTGAGAAAAAAATTGGAAGAGAGCAGGTGATTGGGAGAGAAGGAGAGATGGGAAGTAGGAGGCAGAATGGAATGGTTTCTGAGGTGAACGGTCGGAAGGATTCGTGCTCCGAGGAAGAATGTAGAAAAGTACGAGGACACGAAAGACCAGGTGATGAGAGCAGAATTCAGAATGCCGAAGGACCGAAGAATTCCTGTATGATAAGGAATACCCGCCCGCGGAGAAGGAAAGGTTTCCGCCGACGTAAAAGAGAGGTCCGCCACGTAATTACGAAGAAGACCGGTTCGTCGACCAGGCAGGTCGCAAAGAAGCCCGGACAGAAGGACCGAAGGTGCCATGGTTTGCCCCATGCTCAGGCAAGTGACTTGGACATAAATTATCAGAAAAGAACTTTTTATAATTCGTCCTGCGCCATGATGAATACGAGAGAGCACCTTCGCGACGATTGGAACTTCTCGCCGCTCTTGCTGATCGATTCCCCGCCTTTGACTGTGGAAAACCCGAAAGAAGAGGCACAGCGAGAGGGAGAAGAAAGGTCGAGCGAACGAGACGGATCTAAGCAGTTGGAAAAGGTTCCAAAAGCAGTGTCGGACTGAAAATCCTCAGCTTTGGACGGCTCAGCGTCTGACGACGGGAAAGACGGCCACGTCGGCAGCCAGCTCGCCAGTGAGAATGCGACCGATACTCGTGGAGAAGGAGTAGAGCGAGAAACACTATCCGATAGGTGCCCGGCTAATATCCAAGAGACGAAGGCCCCGCCACGGGACACAACGTTTCTCCCCTGTCAGACTCCGGAGGACGACAGCGTAGCGACAACGAGCGCCCCAGCCAACCCGCCAGCGGACGACGATTGCTTCGCGAGCGCGTGCCGGGCGGAGATCTCTAGCCGCGAGCCGCGCTCGGCTATTGCGTCGCCGTTACGGGGTATTCTGATAATTTTAATTTTAATTTGTATAAAAATTAAAATTTGTATAAAATTAAAATTATCAGA
>JAHWFO010045149.1:1697845-1720879 GCA_023313115.1 Rhysida immarginata | reverse complement strand
TCTGATAATTTTAATTTTATACAAATTTTAATTTTTATACAAATTAAAATTAAAATTATCAGAATACCCCGTAACGGCGACGCAATAGCCGAGCGCGGCTCGCGGCTAGAGATCTCCGCCCGGTATAAGACTGTTATACAAAAATTACAATAGTTAAGATAGACTTAAAAGAATTGCTAAGTGAACAATTTAATTTCTCTTTCGTTTAGTCTGCACTATCTGCATTAAGAATTTAGAATTTCTTATGTCCTTCCTATTCGCCTCGTTAGCTGGTTAAGCTAATCGCCATTTTTGATTATTTATTGACAGTGTTGGGCCGAGCTCCTTGGAACCCGATTGGGTCGCCGCCTCCCTTTGTAGCGGTGACGGAATCCGCCGAACTTCGACGATATAGTTGGCATCAACAAGTGAGCATCGAGGGCCACATCCCACTTTCGTCTACAGGACCCCGATTGAGGACACAGATCCATGAACTTTTAACTAATTCCATATTTAGATTATATTAAATGGAAAAAAACATTTAATAAGTGATATTATTTTTCAATTGATGGAATTAAATCAAATCTTGATTTAACTATACACGTTTCATTCCTCCTCCTTTCTCTATACACGACAACACCAGATTAAGGCAACCGACTAATCTTTTAATTACTCTAATTAAAGTCGTGATACACATAATATGACATATCTGTATTTGTATATTCTCTTGTTAAATGACAGATTATCACCGACAAATTGCTTCACCGAATATGGCATTAAGTTGAAGGGGTGATCAGCAATGAAGAGGTAAGAAGTGCCCTCTGATTGATCAGGCAATGGCAATCCAAGATCTTCTCCAAGTTGCATTTGTTCCATATCCGCCATCGCTAATCCCACGTATATGTGGCGGAAGCAATAATCGACTTCAACCACAGCCGATACAATAAGTTATACAAATTTTTTCAGGTAATTGGCACATTATTAAAACAGGGTGAAATAACGAAGGCAAACTACCAGAAAAAATAATAAAGGGAAAAATGTGGATAATAGTATTAAGAATAAAGAAATAAAAACACTCTTTGACCACAACAGAAATAAATTTGGAAAAATACGACCTGTAAGCGCTTTTCGAGGGCGAAGCTCTCATCTTTCAGCAGATTCAGGGAGTAAAATGGGAAAATCTGATGATACTGATTGAAATAATCGACAATCGAACAGTGAAGTGTACATTTCTTCAGTTGGGACCAAAGCAGCGCTTTCACAAAGCTCATCGAACCAGAATAAATTCCAAATGAAATACACTGAGGAAGTCAAGATGCCTAACCAACCCAAGCGGTCTTCCATATTATACAAAAAAAGAAAATAAGATTGACGATTGTCAGAAAGAAAATACAAACGAAATAAAAATACAACGAGAAATACGATTATCACATCTTCCAGTAGTTCGGGAAAGAAACGTTGCTGATGTCTTCAAAGTTGATGTCAAGAATGTGCCTCGGTTTTCGATACTTCATACGCCACTTCATATCCATTGAGTTCTTCAGTATTCCAGACACTAGGTCATTGTCGTGAATCTTCATCTTCTGCACCATAATCAAAAGGAGGTCCTGTATAAATTTTCCGATGTGGACCATGTTTAAATCTGAATGGATGGATTGGTTTTTCAGTCCTTCTGCCAAGCTGGGCAATGGTCCTCAGGGTAACATTCTGGAACGACTGTAGCTCGCTCCATCTGCTTCTACAGATAGTTGCCCACGCAGGCATACCATAGAGGAGTATGGTCCGAATAATCGACTTGTACAGAAGTAACTTATTGTCGATGCTGAGGGTGCTTTTCCGGCCCAGGAGAGCTATGAGACTGTACTTATCCCTCTTCGCTTTGTTCAGAGCGTAGGTCACGTGACGATTCCACGAGAGTCTTGAGTCGATGATAACGCCAACATATTTGTAGTTGTCTACCCACCCTTGAATTAATTGGTTGGTTGGTTGGAATTTTAGGGCGTCGGCTGCTATGGCCATTTTGCGCCCGACAGAAAGTTTAAAAACCCACAGTTTATGGGCCAAAATTTTTAAAAAATCAGATGAAAAAAATTTATAAAAACTTGAATGACAAAGATGGAAAAACAATAAAAATTATGACTATGAGGTTTTAAAATCATTAATAAATTTAAAAACAGACATTTTCCCCCAGGGTTCTCCCGTAATAAGAAATATTAGTACAGGGCTGTGTAAATCATTAGTGTGTAAAGGGCACTAACTGACTATAAAATAGATGATTAAATCTATTTTCTTCTGAGTTTCCCCTAATAAAAACTGATGAATATGATTAGTGTGTAAATGGCACTAAATGAAACCTATACTTAATAGTCAAATATATATGGATGACTATATGAATTTAAAAAATGATTAATTTTTTTAAAAAAAAAACACTTTTTTAAAAATTATGGGGTTGTTCCCCAACAAAAAATCTAAGGAATGATTCAGCCCTAATGATTAAAGGGCACTGACTATATGCTTAATAGTCAGCATTGCTCCACAAAAACACAATGGCGCTGGTTCTTTTTTTAATAAATGGATGTGAGTAAGACGGCTGTGACCAATTCTAAGCCGAGTAAGAACGACATCTTCTCGGCTGTTTGTTAGACAAGGTAATAACCACGGTGTGATGGCAGGCTTTATTTCAAATAATTTATTAGCAGGGTTCAGAGGCCAAGAATCCTGCCAAGAAGATCTGAGTTTTTTGGAAATCACCGGGTACAAATGCTCGGGGATTGAAAGCAATTCAGAGATCGGTAACTGAGTGATCGCGTGTTTTGCCGTTGAATTAATTGGGAGTCGCTGATTGGCCCCCCATCAGAATTAAGTAAATTATTGCTGTTGGTTGATTGAATGGCCATACTCTCGAAAGCGTCCAGAAGTCTTTTTTTGTTTATTGATTTCTTCGCTATAAATACTCGTCTCCCCCTGACTTCAATCAGTATCATCGGATTTTTCCCATTTTACTCCCTGAATCTGTTGAATGATGAGAGCTTCGCCCTCGAAAAGCGCTTACAGGTCGTATTTTTCCAAATTTATTTCTGTTGTGCTCAGAGTGTTTTATTTCTTTATTCTTAACACAGCCATAAGAACAATCAAAATTGACCCTTTGTAATATGGAAAATTGATCTACTACTGCAATGAGGGGGGTTGGGCCAGAAAATAATTTCGTATTAATTCGTTTCCCGTCGATTGCTCCTAAGACGTGCGACAAATTCTATCGATCATGGAACCAGCATTGCCTACGTGTACGATGCTGTAAATCGCCAAAGAATCATTTGTGTGAGACGATGTCTGTATCGTTTCCAACACGATACATAGAAAATTTTGGCCAATTACGGTCAAAACAATCATACCGTGGAAAATAACTTTTGGTATGCTCCCATTAAAAGTTGCGGTTTATAATAAAGGATACATTAGAGAAAATGGAAGCACTTAACCTTTCTATATGGAATGAAAGGAGTCTCCGCATTCGGCACTCGTCAACAGCGAGTATCTGGAGCCTCTCAGCAAGAGCATGCCACTCGCCTTCATTCGGGCACGGTTTTGTTATGAGTCTACTTCTTAGCACCTTGCAAATTACCCATAAATTGTGCCTACGTTTTAATACACGAGAGTTACTTAAAAAGCCATGGCAACTATTTTTTTCAGGCAAATTTGTTATGCAAAAATTTCATAATACCTTGCCAAAAGTAATAGGATTCTACATAAAAAATGAGGCATTTCCATGCAATTTAAATGTTGTGTCACGTGGAAGTAGCAGAGTGAGACAAGAGACAGAACATGAAAATAAGTTTAACGGTAAATTTTATTTTTACTAAATAAAGTTCGTACAGTGGAAGCAAAAAAAAACGATGAAAATAAAACAAAATGTCCTTGTCAGAGGAAACAGGTAAATGTTCTAAATAGGTGGACCACACCCAATGACCACACGCAGAAATTGACGTATCTTGAAACACTTTCACGATGAACTCGAGGAAAAGTTCAGAAAACGTGAATAGGACTACCCTGCGTAGCTAAAAGAATCGGATAGGTGAAAGCTGACTAGCTTCTCTACCTCGGAGAGGAACGTGGGAGAGCACAAACCACTTGCTGCAACTTGATCCCACGTCGTAGGCTGATAAACAGAACAAGCTGTACCTGTGCGCTGTTAATAACACAACACCACTTATCACTTGTCGGTGGAAGGAGAATAGCACAAGTAAAACACTTTGCACTCTCGTACACTTATTAATTCGTCAATTACACCGAGACACAAGCTTACAAGATTGTAAGCAAAAGCACTTATCACTTTGTAGCACGAGGCTTAACACCACAACACTAAATTAAAGGTAGGGATTACTCGCTTGTAATCCAACACAAATATAGGGCACTAGCACTAATCACACTTGTGGACCGCACGGATCCTGCTAAAACCCACTACACTTTACTTTCGTAATGTAACAAAAAATACCACAACAGAGCACTGGCTTCGTAAAACACACACGCCATCGTAGAGTAACATTCACATTCAATAAAACTACCAGGAAGCTTGTGAAAAACGTAGAAACGAAGCACTTGTTGACTTAGTTGTCAGACTCTTGTAGGTAAGTATGTCCGCCGTCGACTCGAATTAGAAATTGAACCACAATAGATAGGTACGTCTTTGTACACAGAGTTCAGAAGAGAAATGCCGAGAAGATGAGGACCAGCACGTACTTCGTAGTCGGGTACACTAGTCTTGAAAAAAAGAATTATGCTAATGAACAAAACTTGCGATACATCGCCAAAATCAAACACTAACGGGAAATGTATCGTATCGACGGTACTCTTTGTTTAATTCGTTGGCATAGACTTGTCCCGTATGTGTGGCTTTAAAAAGTAGTCGAGAGAAAATTAATATTATGGAGTCTTCTCACTCTTCACTAGGTAATAGCCAAGAATTAAATGAACTCGCTTTAAAAAGTAACCGAGTGAGAAAGAGGATTTTTCCCAGACAGCCTTTTATACGACGAGGACGAAGAATTTCTTCACAGAAAAAATTAGAAAGCGTTAGGGGAATAGCGACGGAACCTGCGGCGAAATTCCCCTTGTTCCTCCGAAATTATATTCAGCTAGGGAGAACGGGAACACGCCTAGGATCTCTTCACATTGGAATAGTCCGGCCGTCTCATTGCCAAAAGCGGCATAGAATAGTTCTACGAAGGAATTATTAATCCTGCACTGGAATACAGTCAGATATTGAACACTGACCGTTTGCACTGATAAAGGAATGTCACCAACAAAGATTATCCTACCGTATTCGGTCGTATTCCGCTGGAGAAATCCAAGCTCGGCCTCATTGAATGGGAAGGTCCCATTTGCTGCCGTCGAGAAACACGGGGTTGAAGGTAGCTCGCCGCCGCTCGAAGCAGAAGCAATAGTCGGCGTTTGAAAAGAGGCGTGGGATAGAATTTCGTCTATCAGACTTCGTGCCCGTGGAAGTTCGTCTCGCTCTCTCTCACGCTTGTGCAAATGCCGTCGGTGTCGTCGGTCGCTTTGCTCGCCGACCACCCCTACGTTGCCTAGCTCGCTTGCTGGCGTTCGTCGGACTTTCCTTGCCACGTAACCTGTTTCATCACTTTCTATTCCGAACAAACGCTTTCGGTCTAGTTCCATTCTGAGTGCAATCGCCGCTGTAATCTGTCTCGTGTTCATTCGACCTCCTCCATATTCGTTTCTGTCTCTTTTTCCTTTTTCGAGCACGTGATTCCTTCGGGATGACCCGTCAACGTGACGCGTTCGTCTTACGTCACCTGGGCTGTCATCTCTTGAGAATCGCTCTCGTTGATGGAATCCACGTGACATGTTGTCATTCATCCTAATACTACACAATAGAAGTCGCTTGCATTCTGAAGGAATGGCTCAAAGAAAGCTGCTTTCGGACTTCTGAGAGGGGTATAATTGTTGGGTGCTATCTTGTAGGCAAAACTATTAGAGACATCGACCCTGCTAAACATCCTCAAATGATCCGTTCAGCCCAGGATCGATAGAAAGCTAGTGTGGAAAGATAAGTGTATGAGAAGTGTTCAGCCCAGGATCGGAAGACCCAAAATTATGTTGGCCAGAGAACGAAGGGTGGCAACTGCAAACCGTAAAACATCGGTTGATGGACTGACAAGATCCTTCATAAAGTCCACTGGGACAACTGTAAGCACTGTTCGGAAGGAACTGGGTTCACTTGGTTTTCATGGCAGAGCTGCGGCCTACACACTCCACATCAGCATCTGTAACGCAGGGAGGAGATTGTAAATGGTGCACAGGGAGATGGTGCAACATAAACTCTGAAACAATGGCAGATGGTTGAATGGAGTGACAGTCACGAGTTGTCATTATTGCTGATAATAAAAAATTTCAAGATTTGTATATTTAAATTTATTGCAGATTAATACTACTACTAATAAAATAAAATATTTTCAAATTTTAATACATTTTATTATTATTACTTAAATAAGTTGCATTTTATAATTAATTTGTATTGCAACTTTTGAACATTAAAATAAACTCTTAAAAAATGTAAGCTCTTAATAGTGGAGGGAGGGGGGGGGACTAAGCAGGAAAAAACGGAAAGAGTTCAGGAAGTATTCTGTTATTGAAAAAATTACAGAAAAAAGCGAATACGCGGAAGATTCATATTTATTTATGATATTTAAATATCTTCACAGATTTTTCCTCGTTGCCTGAGGCAATTTTACTGCATCGTTGCTTGAAAAGGGTTATAGAATTGGCAGCCTGGTAAAATTTAATGAAGGCATGCCTTTCAGTGTAAACTAACTTCACCATAAGCGAAGAATTCTGCAAAGGGCAGGAATAAACCGTCAAATTGTACAAGATGCCCTTACAGAATTAGCGTCTTTCAGGCGTGAAGCAACCGCGCTCATTCCAGGCGTTTCCAAGCGTGAAATTCGGAGTCATTTTACTTTCAGCAAAAAGAAACGGGTTCTAGGCACACTCAGCTCTAATTAACTCTTGTCGTTCTTTTGTTAGTCACTGTTGCTTTCTTGACATCGTATTTATATATTATATCGTCTTATTAGAATCAAACGATAGAAAACGAGGCACATTTGCACTGCACAGAGCACATTAGCAGAAAAAATTCAATATGACCGACTCGACTGGCGAAAATGGGTTGGAAACATTCACTAAGGATTCCGGAACCGGAGAGATGCTCACTCGTAGCTGATTGGTTGCGTATTCGTGGTGACTTCCGAAATTTCCAAGTTGGTTGAACTCCAAAAGTAGCGCGGTTGTCGGCTCTAAGTAGAGCACCTATTTAGAGCCTTACCCTAAGCATGGCAAGCGCTGAATTTGGCGCGAGATCACTCATTCTACAACGGCCTTAACAAAAGAGAAAGTAGCCACCAATCAGTGTTCTGGTACCTCATTGGAGGACTTACAAAGCAAGCTAGTGGAAATGACGCGTTTTAGTTTGACATTTAATAATATTATTGATAATGTTCTTAATTATAAAAATTAATAATTCAAGAAATGGAGCCGGGGTACGATTCGCAATAAAAAAATAAGATTTTATTTCAGAGTTTCGGTATTAAACCAACGTCAGTTAGGCGAACTACAGACTAATTGCTAAACATTATCGCTAATATAACGAAGTTATGCATATCCAGTATCTTGAGTTAAAATAATTACATACTGATTCAAACACACCAATGAGAAACTATGTATGTCAGTAAATTAATTACACACTCCAACTATTTGAATGAAGTGATGCAATGCATTTGATTTAGGAACAATTCATGCCTTGTGGCTTTTCATTTGACGAAAGAGAAAGCATTACACTGTGGAAATACAATATTTAGGATTTATATTAAACCATCGATAACTGATTTGACTTCGACGGGAACTCCATGGGTCCATTCCATCCACTTCTACATTGATTACGAACCCATTCGATACATCAAATAAAAAGAAAAGTTCATTATTTATGGAAAATGCATAATGATAAGCAACCCAACAGCATCGTTTCAACTGTTTCGATAAAAGCATTGTCCGAATTCCTTTTATTCCGTCATTAGAGTGAGATTCTGTCACGACATCAAAAAGAAAGTAAGAATCAATGTACAAATCCTGCAGAAAAAATTCGTCTTCATTCAACCGAAGTCCAGCCTGTTCTCGTTTGACTTTTTTCATACCTAAACCTCTTTGTAAACTGTCTATTAGAAAGTTAAACGAATATTTATCATTGATGTCTATCATTTCCAATATTCTTAAATTAAGCCTAAAGAGCAATTGTGCCAAATTATTTCCAAATTCCAGTGAATAAGAAATAGACGAACACTTGAGACTGAGAACTTGTAAATTCAATAGCTGTGAAATGCAATGACCGAAATGAAATTTTTTATCAAAGTCTATTAAAAACAATTCTTCTATTTGCTCCATGCCTTTACACGCGTTATTAGTGAGCAAATTGAAACAGTTTGCTTCAGAACATAAATATTTTATTCCTTGAAAGGTAGAAAGAAAATCGGAATCCTCCTCATTTTTTCCATAAAGTGGAAGAGTTACTTCTTCAACAGAGAGATTTAACTTTCCTTTTAAAAGGGTTATATACCCAGAGAAGTAAAAGGAATTCCATCTCACATCTTTCTCTCTACGGAATCGATTGAAATCTAAAACTGGAGAAATACTCTGATCCTCATTAGTAAAAGAGAAATCGATGATGATATCTGAGTTAACAATGGAATGGAATAATTCTTCTACAGAATTTTTCATTTCTTCCTTTTCTAATTGGCAGCGGTTAGAGTTAGCGATTTCTATGTAAATTCCTTTCTTGATCTTCTTATTCATGACCAGATCTATTAACAACCGTAGACAATTTGGATGATCAGTATCAAGAATTTTTAACTTTAAGCAATCAATCTTCTTATTTTTCCATTGACCCTCCATTAATTCCTTATGCAAGGAAGACATAAGCTGAGAATTTAGAGTCTGTCTATCTAGATTGTTTCTGTTATAAAAATATCTAATATCTTTATCAAAAATTAAATTAATTTCTTTTGTGCTTATCCATTCAAAGAAATCTACAGCACGATGCCAGTATTCAATTCTAAAAGCATCCGCGAATCTAAGGGAAAGAGTCTCACATAACAAAAATGCTATTTCGCAGGTAACACCTTCTTTTACGCCCTCATGAGTTACTGTTATAAGAAGGTGTTTTATAGTAAGGTTCCCATGGAACTCACTTAGCTTATCAAGTTCCAAGTGCAAAAAACGTTGAATCAGGTTTTTGTATTTTCCGTGATTTAAGACAAGTGAATAGATGGGAGTTGAATTAAATTCTGTGTTGTAAGTATATGGGATAAAGAATGGTAACATTGGTTCAAAGGAAGATAAGAAAGTGTGCGAGTCTTCAATTTCGAACAAAATTTTGTGGAAACAAATGTTTTCCAAATTAAATGTCCTTGCATACGGAAGAAGAACCTCGAACAATAGAGAAGCTCTAGAGTTCAATAATCCACCAAGAAACACGTAATAATATGAGTTGAGAATTGAGATCAAATCTTTCTCGGCTTTTATTTTTATTTCTTTCTTGAGATCCTCTATGACACGAGAATTTTTGAATTTATTGTAAGTATAAAGAGCAGCCAAAAATTCCGCAAATATAAGGTCCATTAATTCGTATGTGTTATTTTCATCACTAGTTTTCTTCTTGAACATTTCTAATTTCCAAAATATCCTTTCTTCCTCGGTATTTACAATAGAGACAGGGAATGACAAAAATTCCAAATTAAAATTTTCTAGACATAACATTCCGACCTGATTTAAAACTGGACTGAAATTCAGTGTCATCAGCCGATTTGATGAAGGACTGAAAATATCGACTTCGCTTTCTGTTTTTAAAACTCCCTCAAAAACGAGAATTCTTTTAATCATAAAATTTAACAATGTTTTAAAGATGTTTGTAACAGAATTCAAATTTTTTCCACTACCATCCCTTACGAGCAAAGCCACTAAAACTAAAATCCGCGGGTTAAGAATCTCTTCGTTCATTTTAAAACACTTAAGCATTTCACAAATTTCATTTAATACTTTAATAAGATGATCTCCTAAATGAGGAAGAAATAAATCTCCCAATTTTGCTTCTTGTATTCCTTTGACTTCAACTGTTTTATTGAAAAACCGCTGGTTATCCATGGCGTTCCTTAAATTTGACATTTCCCTTCGGCATGTTATAAGAAAAGACATGGATGGAAACTCTCTTTTCATAACCAGAGGATACAGTTTGGATCTTCCATCTTGATTAATTCGATCATAACCGTCTAATATCAAAAGAATTTGTCGTTGATATTTAGTTATGCATCGAAGTATGTCATTTGAAGACAAGTCTTTGTCTTGAAACCTTTCAAGAAAATATTCAGCAAATGAACTTGAAAATTGTAAGTTTTCATAATCTATTAAAAACACCAATTTGAACTTTGACTTTATATAGTCCCCATTGTCACACCAATCCTTTACTAGTTTCCAGCATAAAGACGTTTTTCCAATAAAAGGTGCACCTTGAATCAATATACTACTAGAAATTTCATCATTCTTTTTATCAAATAGTTTTTCTAAAGCCAATGATGAACTTTCTGGCGTTTTCAAGATGATTTCCTGATCAACGTAGACATTGTCTATATGAATTAATCCTGGTTCCCGTATTTCCTGGTGTAATGGAGTTTTCTTGTAAGCTTTTCTTAGTTTATCCGCCATTTTTTCAAGTATTTCTATAGAGTAAAAAGAAAATGGTGTTATAAAAAATAGAAAAATTTGAAACTAAATTATTAATGTTTTCTTTAATCGCATAAATTAGTCGAATCAACTTTTTACAGACCTAGATAAAATATCTTAAAGTTTTACGGTCAAAAGATGGTAGAGGACTGTAAACTGAGTATTTTCAAGATATTTTAGGCGCCAAGATATTTTGAACGAGTAATACTGTAAATATGAGGAACGTTTTTGTAAGGTGCTTTCATTTTCAGCAAAAACCAATTTGAATGAAAACCATATAACGTGGTCCATTCAAACTGGACGGTAGGAGATAAGGCCCACCAAATGACGACGCAGCAGGCAGTTGTTTGCTATGAAAACGAAAGCAGCTTACAATATCGTTCGTCACACGTATTACTCGTTCAAGATCTCATGGCGTCTGAAATATTACATTTACAACCACTGGTTCTCTATCTCATAATACTCATTTTATAATCCTCTATTATCTGTAGAATTTTCACCCTGAAGGTTTGAGACATCATATATATAAAAAGATAGTAATTCGTAAGACCAGTTGTCAATATTACACAGAGAGGGACTGTACAGCATTTTATGCCGCTTCTCGTTATTAGCTTCGTTTGGGTTAGGTTAAATTAATGCCTTTATTTATTCAAACAACCGCTTGCTTTTGCTTGTTAGTGATTCCAATGATTTAACGACTGTTTTAGTAAGTTAAGCTTCCGGCATATACATATTCGAATCTCGACGAGATAAGGTCAAAGAACGTTAAGGAATCCTTATACGTTCTTTGATAAGGTTAAGTTATGGGATTTTTTAACGGGTTCATCTTTTGAAGTTAAATTGGTTTTAATGTGTGGTTACTTGTTCTTTAATTTAATTTTCTTAAAACGTCATTACTCGCATGACTGTAGCAGTAACAATATGAAGTATACGATCGAGGACGAAGAGATGCAATTAACTTACCACCCGTCTCTTGACTTAACAACTTTTATTGGGGGGGGGGCTCTAAAGGATGTCGTGCATTGCAGAAAACTGGCTATACAGGTGAACTTTCGGAAAGAAATTGAAACGGAATGTTGCAGCAATCCTACTGAACACCTTGGCCAACGTTGGTCAAGCAGCAGTTCGACATAATAATAAGTCTTTAATAATTATAAAGAAAAAGTTATATAAATATTTTAAGACTAAACTTATTCAGATATATCGAGGTGAATACAAGTTATCATTTACGTCTACATTAAAGGAGAGGTGCTCGAAGCGGAAGACTTGACATCACTCAGTAGACAGCGAGGCCAACGAGAAAGACAGGCCTCGAAGCGGAAAAGTCACCTGATCATCTGGGTCCGAACAACAATTCAATCTTCATTGTCTCCAACTTGGATGTAAACAATGAGTGTTTTTCCGATTGTTGGAAACAATGAAGGTTGGATTGTTGTTCGGACCCAGATGGTCAGGTAACTTTTCCGCTTCGAGGCCTGTCTTTTTCGTTGGCTTCGGTAGGCAGTCGAAGCGGAGGAAAAAGACAGGCCTGGGCACTCAAAAGTCACCTGACCATAGTAGTCTGAGCAACAATCCAATCTTCATTGTCTCCATCTTGGATTTTAACAATCAATGTTTTTTCGTTTATTGACAACAATGAAGGTTGGATAGTTGCTCAGACTACTATGATCAGGTGGCTTTTTGAGTGCCCCGGCCTGTCTTTCGTAGGCTACAGTAGACAGTGGGCAAACGACGCTCGCTTTAAAAGGGCTTGAGTATTCATAGCAATGGCAGCCTCCTATCGCTAGACGTGTTCACGTATTTACTTAAGTCCATCCAGCCTTAGTTTGTAGAAATGTGATGGTCGTTTCAATTGTTGGACATCGTTACAAACAATACATAACAATTGAAATGTCCATCACATTTCGCGCCAACTAAGGCTGGATGGACTATCGATTTGGCCGGAAGATTCGTCAGCAACAGATAGAGGCCTTAAGAAAATAATCTTAAAAACTGAATTTAAAGATTCAAAATTTAGGATTTAAAATTTTTTCCGAGTAGATACGTTAACGCGTACAGTGATAGGAGACCGCTACGAATACTAAAGCCCCTTCTAGCGAGCGTCATTTGCTCACTGCCGACTCAAAGCCAGCTAGATAAACAGACCTTGACGCGGAAAAGTCACCTGACCATCGGGATTTTAACAATCAGCATTTGTTTCGTTTGTTGAAAACAATGAAGGTTACATTGTTGTTTGGACTAAGATGGTCAGGTGACTTTTTCGCTTCAGGGCCTGTTTATCTAGCTGGCCTTGCTACCGACTCATAGCCAACGAGAAAGACAGGTCCCGGCGCGGAAAAGTCATTGACCATACACTGACCATACTAGTCCGAGTAACAATGAAGGTTGGATTGTTGGCCGGACTACTATGATCAGGTGGCTTTTCCACGCCAGGGCCTGTCTTTCTCGTTGGCTACGCTGCCGACTTGAGGCCGACGAGAGACAGGCCAGGGCCGAGTTTTTGGACATGAGATCGCGGTTTAATAAGCAACGCTCATACGTCAAAATTGCGTCATAGAAAAGCAAATGACATTGTCAAATTATCCTTTAACAATGAAGTTGACGTTACTTCGCTGTTAATTACATCGCTGTCAAATGTCCAAAAACTCGCCCCAGGCAACACCTCCTAAAGAGAAAGCCTCTGCACGGAAACCGTCATACATTGTTACATCATCGTAGTAGTGCAAATTCAGGACTTATTATTGGTGGAAATACGAATAACAATGCACTACTATGATGATGTAACAATGTGTGACGTTTCCGTGCAGAGGCTTTCTCTTCAGGAGGTGTTGCCCCAGGACACTCAAAAAACGATTGTTATTGTTTCCAACAAATGAAAAAACACTGATTGTTAAAATCCAACATGGAGACAATGAAGGATGGATTGTTGCTCGGATCTCGATGATCAGTGACATTTGAGTGCCCTGGCCTGTCTCTCGATGGCCTCGGATTTATGACGTCATAGGCTTCTGCGCGAGGCCAACGAGAAGGACATGCCTGGAACAACGCCACCTAAAAAACAAAGCCTGCTCACTGCCTGCTGATTGCGTCATCATACGAGGGCTGACAATCCAACTTTCATTGTTTACAACAAACGAAAAAACACGGATTACAACAGGTGCTTTTTCGTTTGTTTTAAACAATGAAAGTTTAATTGTCAGCCCAGGTTTAATGATGCAGTGAACAGGCTTTGTTTTTTAGGTGGCGTTGCCTGGAAGCGAAAAAATCACCTGACCATCGGAGTGCTAGCAACAATCCAACCTTCATTGTCTACATTGTGGATGTCAACAATCAGTGTTTTTCCGTTTATTGGAAAATAAAACAAAATAGCCGGAAACTATCAGTGAATGGAGGAATTATGAAGGAATGATGCTCTCACTGATGAAGGAGTGATTAAGGAATTATGGTTTGACTCACTGATGAAGGAATTATGAATTCCGAAATGTACATCTGAGTCAATAAAAAAAATCTTTGTGGATTTGTGTTTTCCTTTTATTCCGATATTGACCGTTTATTGGAAATAATGAAGGTTGGATTGTTGTTAGCACCCCGATGGTCAGGTGATTTTTCCGCTTCCATGCTA
The DNA here is from genome assembly GCA_023313115.1 of Rhysida immarginata. NCBI lineage: Eukaryota > Metazoa > Arthropoda > Chilopoda > Scolopendromorpha > Scolopendridae > Rhysida > Rhysida immarginata. The sequence goes on along the minus strand of JAHWFO010045149.1, from coordinate 1,706,496 downwards.
GTCTTTCTCGTCAGCTACGCTTCTGCGCCGAGGCCATGTGTCTAAACTGCGACCAACCCCATCTTTAGCCTAACTGCTATTGGTTGAAGCCAGTTAATGCTTTCCAAAGAATATAATAAATGCGCAATGAGGGGTAGGCTGACGTCATTGATGGTTGACTTAAAATAACATGAAAAACCTAACGGGGAAAAAAACCACGAATGCGGAGTATGACTGGAATGCTGTGCGGTCCTTTTTAAGGTAGGTGAAACTCTGGTTTCGCTACATTGGCTGGAATAGTTTCTATTCTAGCCACTGTAGTTTCGCTTTATGGTTCGACAATTATTTATATTGTGGGGTCGTTGCTAAGCGGTGAAATTTTTTTCGTATTATTTCGTATTGGGGTTGGTCCCACTATAGAAGGTGTTGGCTGAGCTGAGAGTGAGCGCTTTCCTGCCTGGATGGTTATAATGGCGTCGTCCATTGAATGCCCCGCAAAAGAGCGGCATTCAAGAGCGACCGGGTAATGGGCTCTGTGACTGGTTGATTTAATAAAGGCATCCCACCGCGCGCATCCATCCATAAAATTATTATTATTATTATTGTTTGGGGAAGCCAAACTCGGATGCGGACCCAAGAGAGGGCCAAGTCCAAGGGACTCAAATGCAAGGGAGGGAAAGTTACGCACTCGTGGGAGTATTGATGTTTGAGTGTAGGAATTTCCTTACTATGTGACAGGTGTTTAAAATTGTGGCTTTCTGTAAGGTTTTGTATAAGTGTGGGTTTAAATTTAGTGTTGGCAGGCTTTTGTGTAGCGTGTGTGGAATAAACCCAGTGGCAGAAAGAACGAAAGGAACAATGTGTACTCTGTTAACTCCCAAAAGGCGTTTTATTTCGTATTTAGTGATTTTTTCAGTGTATGTCTTTTGTAAATGTGTGTGTTGGGGATGGAAATATCATTTTTTTAAAATTTATTGTAATCCAATACGCCCATCCAGGGCCTGTATGGCCTGAGGCCGACGAGTTAGGTTCCTGGATGAACCTGATTAACGACTGCTGTATGATGGTCACAGCAGACGGGGGGGGGGGGGGGTGAAGATTATGAGTCACTGAACGGTCGAACAGAAGTGACAACCCACCAGGCCACGGCCACCCCCAATTATGTAAGTCACTTTGTTTGCTTATCTACTAGTGTAATGTCCGGTCTGTTATGAGGGATAGTTTTGTCAGTGATTATAGCTGTCAAAATATAATTTATATGTGGTGTTCTCTAAGACCGTGTCTGGGATATACGAGCGTACATGTATTTACAGTATGGAGTATGGATGTCCCTAAGCTTGTGTATCTTAGCTAGATGTTGATGTACGATGTTGGCTACCTGGTTATGTCTGTGTAAATAATCAGTTTGCGTGAGTATTTTGCAAGTGGATATGACGTGTTGGATGGTTTCCTCTGCGATATGGCATTTCCTGCAAGACCCATCAGTCGAATCTTTGATAATGTGTTTTCTGTAGCTTTTAGTGTTAATAATCTGGTTTTTCAGTTTCCCCAAAGAGAATACCTTCCCTCAACCAAAAGTTCGACGCTTTTTTGTCGACGTGAGGCTGGTTGAGGTCAGAATGATGTCTACCGTGGAGTTGCTTTCCAAGCCATGATTGAAGTTTAGTGCATGTTGTAGGAATGTTATGTAGGATGTTCAGATTCAAAGGTGTGTATTTTTTATCAGCCATGCAAACTGCTTTGTGTAATGGTGATGTATGTTGTTGTTATTATTATATGCTGAAAAGCATATATTAGTTTCGCTCTGATTGTGTGTTTGTCTGTCTGTCTGTTCATCTGTCCGTCTGTATGTCCGACGATTACACGAGAACGCTTTAACTTTTTCAAATTCTGCTTTCGCTCTTCGATATAGACACTTCCTGAGCTCACCTGATTAGTTTGTGATTGAAATCGGTCTAACAGTCACGTGACTATCGAGACACAACCCCCCTCCCCATTAAAAATTTTTATTGGCAATATAAGGCATGTAATATATCATTCGAACGGGAATGACGAGCACAAGACGAATATGACATTCTTTTCGGTTTTCGAAATGCTACGTTCGAAAAAATAACCCCCCAAAAGTACTTTAATTACCCCTTATTACGAGCTTTAGCTAAATCTATATATAAGAATATAAGCTTAATCAGACCTTTATGTGTCTGGTCGGCCATCGTTTGCACGAATACGTAAAAATGGAAGAACTTAACTGCGATACATCAACTTTTGATGAGCTCTCGTTGACCTCTTCAAGCACGTGCACTAATGTTAAGAATATGAACTTAGGGCATGTAATATATCAATGGATTCCTACTGACGAGTCATAAGTGAATACAGTGTTACTTTTTGTTTATCATTTAAGCTTTGTTGGTGGCAGCTTGGAGCACGTGCCCGTTATTAAGCTTTGTCGATGCACATGCTTATTTCGTTTTAAAATTCAGTGCTGTTAGGCCTATTGTTAAATGTGGCCAAGTAATGTTTGGGCGATTGATAAAAATGGCTAATTAAGTTTAGGCCAACTGTTAAAATGGCTAATTAATGTTAAGCCTGTAGTTAAAAATTACTAATTAATGTTAGGACTATTCTAAAAAAATTGCTAATTAATGTTAGGCCTATAGTTAAAAATGGCTAAATAATGTTAGTCCTATAGTTAAAATGGCTAAATAATGTTAGGCCTATTGTGAAAAACGGCAAATTTATGTTAGGCCTATAGTTAAAATGGCTAATTAATGTTAGGCCTAAAGTTAAAATGACTAAATAATGTTAGGCCTATTTTGAAAAACGGTAAATTTATGTTAGGCCTATAGTTAAAATGATTAAATAAAGTTAGGCCTATTGTTAAAAATAGCTAATTAATGTTAGGCCAATTGTTAAAAATAGCTAATTAATATTAGGCCTACAGTTAAAATGACTAAATAATGTTAGGCCTATTGTTAAAAATGGCTAATTAATGTTAGGCCTACAGTTAAAATGACTAAATGATGTTAGGCCTAGAGTTAAAATGACTAAATAATGTTAGGCCTATTGTTAAAAATGGCTAATTAATGTTAGGCTTATTGTAAAAAATAGCTAAGTAATGTTAGGCCTACAGTTAAAATGACTAAATAATGTTAGGCCAATAGTTAAAAATGGCTAATTAATGTTAGGCCTATTGTTAAAATGGATAATCAAAGTTAGGTCTATATTTAAAAATGATGTGAATGTGGATAGAATCAAAGGTATTTCCATTGTTTATTTAAACCAAGTGCAAGTAAAAGTGAAATATTCAAATTTAAAATTACAGCTAAAGCTCCTTGGAATGCTTAAAAGATTTTTCCCGAAAATGCTTTGAAATAATGAGTTTTCTCTATTGACGTTTATGGCAACTTTGATCTAGCAGTGGAAAGAACATTGGACCAGTAGTTTAAAACATTTAAAATATTTAGACGTGCAAGCATTTCATTACTTATTTCGCGCGTGTTTGGAAAGATTCGAGTGATTGCTGCAATCGAATACGTAAATTTACATGCAGTTTTCGCCATTGCTGTATATAAAAATATTACTGTAATATTAAACAACAAATTTTTATATTCTTCTTTTCAGCATATTTGAAAGTCGTTTTACGAGTTATATTCTTGTTATTATTATTATTATTATTATTATTATTATTATTATTATGAAATGAGCGTGAGCAGTTTCACCAGCGCAATATTGGAAAATTTAATTGGTATTATATTGAGAGTTATATTAATCCATTAATTTATGGAACTTGTTAAAATTTAATTAGTATTAAATCAATCTTTTAATTACTAGTCCATTGTTCTAATGAAGTCAATTCAAAAGAGACTTTATTATTATGCGCACTCCTTCATGACGTAAAGAATTCGATATGGCCTAACCAATTATAGAGCCTCATTACACGGTCGCTCTTGAGTGCGAGCGCAGTATAGTTATTACTTTATTATTATTTTCAATTGACCTGTTCATTTTTAAGTTATTAATCGTCTAATTATTTCTGACACACCTTGTATAAAATTCATGAGGCAATAAATATATGGTTCTACTTCCACGATACTACAGTATTAACTGCTTATAGGACAATAAAAGAACATATTTGCGGATTTTCCAAAAATGTGGTGTTTGAGTTACCATCTATTCCAAGATGGCATTTTTTTTCCCCTAGATTCTAAAGGAAAATTGAAATTTACGGACTGTTTTCCTAAGCTTAAAATTTGTTCTAAAACTATCATAAAGGCAGATTCATCTTTACCTACCCCAAAAAATAATTTTTAATGTTGAAAAAAAATTTCTAAAATGCCAAAAAATATGAAAAAAATTTTTACGGAAAAATAAATTTTCTTTCTCTGAATAGAAACTAAGCCAAATTAAATTTTAACTCAATAGCTACTAATGAAATAAATCAAACGGATAGATAAAATATGTCTGAAGTATTATTCAGTTTAAAATATGTCTTTTAGACGCGCCCATAGATGAGTCGATCCAGTCTTTATTGTAGTTGATATCACTGGGCTAAAATTACAATGTCATTTACATTTCGTATTTACTCATTTTGCTTATAAGCTATGAAGACATTTGTAATTTTAATTCTGACAAAAAACAGCCATAAAAGAGCGGCATGTTTATAATTAAACTAACAAAAAAGGGCCACATTCTTCTAAGTCGCGAAGAGAGCATTCGGAAGTGTCGTCATCTTGTAACTAACAATGGCCGACTAAAAATGCTTCTTTTGTTAAATAGATAGAACTCTTTTTGATTTCTTTCTTAATTTCTTTAATTTTTGATTTAAGTAATTTTTCGTATGAAAGGGACATGTCGTATTTTACAAATTGAAATGTTTAAAATTCTCTGCCTTGTCACCTTTGTCGTCTGCTTTCAATGTTATGACGATGTTTTGATTACGTCAGAAATCATCAAGACCCCCAACGCCATCTGGCAAAACCCTCGGAACTAACCTGCGCAGAAGGAAGCTGCGGGAATCATCTCCCATACACCTATTGTCGCATCTCATTAGGATTAAGGATCTCTGGTTTACAGTTTACGTTCACGCGGCAGTGTTTAGGGTGCAATATAATAGAGCACAGAAATATAATATGGGTGCAATATAATATGAAATTGGCTAAAACCGCGGCAGTGTTTAGGGTGCAATATAATATGAAATTGGCTAAAACCGCAAAGGAAACTCATGAAATGTTAAAGACAGTGTAGCGTGAAGACGCTGTGACTCGATAATGTGTGTATGAATAGTTTAAGCGTTTCCGTTAGGACAAGAGACCTTCGAAGATGAACCACGATTGGAAAGCGGGCCAGAAGCATTACACCGCATAATATCGAAAGTGTTCGTGACCTTCTCCTAAAGGATTGACCGATATTCGTTGATGATAGTAATTCTAAGCGCGAGAACAGCGTATAACATTAAAGTTCAACAAGAACTGAGAAAAATATTCAGATAAATAGCAATTAAGATAGGGAAAATTACAAGGAAGGAAAAAAGCCACGGGCATCAGCATACAAATTCAGAAAAAAATTCGTTACTTACTGTAATGCTGATGGATTAGGTATTCTTCAAGGCAATCGATGTATTCCACGGAAACAAAGGGTATTAAACGTAATGAGGCAATGACTAGCTCTTGAATGCTTATTCTTCTCTTCTCCTCTTCTGTTAAATTGGACATCCTCTTTAGGAATGTAATTAAAATGGATTGATCCTGCGCATTCAGAATTAATGTTGACAGTTTAGGAAGACAACAAACCACTAGAAAGAAACATTCAACAGAATGGGATTCATTTGTGGCACGTAAAGATTTAATTTCTAATGTTTTTAAGTTGATGAATCTAGAGAAAATGGGGAAATAAAAGCCACTTCCGTGATCCACTATAAAGTCTCCTAAATCTAGTCGTTCAATCGTTTTGAATCCTTTCCATGAGAAGAAAAATGATTCGCCATCTTTCACTTTGGAAATCACTTCATAATTATCACAACTCAGGCGTTTAAGTTTTTCACATTTCCACAGAAAATTTGGAAGAAGATTGTCATCATCATCTGAAGAGAAACCAGTACAATTAAAATGTTCGACGGATACTTTACTTAGTTTATGCATTTTTTTCTCTATGGCGAATTTTCCTCTCAATTCAATGTACTTCCATTGCTTAGATCTATTCTTAAAGAGATTCAGGGGAAAATCAAAAGGTTTTTGGACATTATTGAGCACAAAAACAAACGACTCTAGACTGCTGTAAGAGACGGCGGAGAACAACCCCCCAACAATGGACATTCTATGATAAATCTCATTTTGTTCATGGGTATTAACATATATTTCGATGTGGGCTTTGATATTTTGTGTATTAACTAAATTAATCATGTCTTTAATAACCAAGAGAAAATGTTGAGCGTCTATATTTTTGAATTGTAGACCATGCATATTTAACTCCTTCAAATTCCCCATTAGTTCTCTATAAAAAATTGAAGCATTTCCTTCTATGATATGATTTCTTATAAATGCAAAGTTAAAATTAATCCATATTTTATTAGTTATAAAAACTTTTAACAGATCCTTTAAGATTGAAGGTTTTCGTAATAGAGAACAGTCAGTGTCATTTATGAAGAGATGTTCAGCATTGCATGCATTATACATCGTAATATATTCTGTATTTTCAGTATTTAAAGTTAATCGTTTTATCAAGCATGTTTCAGGAACCCATCGAAGAAAATCCAGTTCTTTCAAGTTTTTAATTTTAATTTTTAATTCTACAATTGGAATTTTTTGTTCAAAATGTTTGATGAGTGGTGAAATCCATTTATAAAGGAATTGAAGAGAAGGTAAATTATAGTCATTTTCTAAACAAATTTGTTTAGGGAAAAATGTTTCCAAACTATCAAATAATTCTGTGCTTGGGCTTATTTCTAAAAGGATGTATTGGATGTTGTAAATTGGTTCATCATAACCATTGTCGATTAGACCAATCATTCCCTTCCACGTAGACAAAGCATTCAGCAACCGATGGATATCCGGCCCCAATAATCCTCCCAGGAATGGATAAAGAAGTTGATCTTCTGTTGGCCTAATCTTCATTCGAAACAGTTCTTTCACTACGATTTCTAACTGAGATTCATTCAAAGTAGATAGGTAAAATGCAGCCAAGAATTCCAAAAAACTTTTATGGATTGGCTCATAATACTCACAATCTTCATAGAATGAAAACACAGTATTTTTCGTAAGAAACCCTAACTTGATAACAAATTCGTAACCAACACCAGAATATTTGGACATTTCTCTTTTATCGAAGGATAAGTCTTGCGTTTTAACCTTTTCTAAACACCATCGACCAAAATTAATTAAAATGTTTCGATAGTGAGAGCTATTGGTATTGTGAGAATCAAAGATATCGAATTCCTTATCTTTGTCAAATAAGCTTTCCCGGACCAGATTTCTTTGCAGAATAAAATTAAAGGTAGTTCTATATAATTCTGTTTTGGTTCCAATAAAATCAATTTTTTTCTCTTTTAGCAGAACACCTAACAACAGAAGAAACATCGGACACTCGTACAGATCATTGAAAGGGATGCTAGATACACGTAGCTTCGATTCCAGAATATCAGAATCAACATTTAAGTATTTACTTAAGAATTCTTTTCTCTTATCATCCGAAACTCCTTTGATTTGAATCCTCTTTTCCCACATTGTATAATCCTCCAGCAGCTCTGCGCCCATTTCGCTTAATGTCTCGTCGCCCTCCTGTGGCAGTTGGTGAAGGCCCGTGCGGCTTGTGACGAGCACAGTCATTTTCGGAAATTCTCTTCCTTTAATGAGTGGTATGAGGGTTTTCTTCGTTTCTTTTGTCGCCTCATCCCAGCCATCAAGGAGAAGGAGAACTTTCTTTTCCATCCACTGGATGAGATTTATCGTCTCTTCTTCCGTAGAAGTAATGCCGTGACTCTGACTATGGAGATGAGATTTTAAATTTTTGAAACTTCGTAGCGGTATCACGAAGGCCAATTCGAATGCACCACTGACATATTTCTTTTCTCTCGACCAATCCGATAAGATTTTCAAAAGAAGCGAAGTCTTTCCAAATCCCGGATGTCCTTCTATTAGTATTCGTGGATAACGATGATTGTGAAGAATTCGAAACATTTCTTCCAAAGGGATTGTTTTACATTCTTCGCCACCAAGATCGTTTTTCTTGATCATTGTGAGTTCGATAAAGAGCTCGTGCAAGCTGAAGTTTTTATTCTCTAACCACAGAGACCGAGGAAGTTGCACGTTTTTGAAGCGATTTTTCTGTGCTTCCTTCAGTTGATGTTGTACATCTAGATAATATTAAAAATAACTTTGTTAATTACGCCAAATGATATGTAATATTGATGTTCTTAAAAATCGCTACTTTTTGACATATTATAAGCGTGAATGGCAATAAAAACTCAATGAAAAATATTCGCAATAAATTTATGACAATCGGTTTTTAAGTACTTTCTTTTTTTATATTAAATGTGAAAATAAACGCACACTATCCTATTTTGAGCTGTTGTCACTCCTATCTGACAGTATTATCTCTTTATACAGGGTGTTTTTGAATTGAGTACAGATTTTTTGGGAGATGATAGAAGAGGTCCTTAGAAGTATTTTTTGTCATAT
>JAHWFO010045149.1:1654270-1697445 GCA_023313115.1 Rhysida immarginata | reverse complement strand
TAAGTAAACGGAGCTGCGGGGACCCCATGTTCATATGACAAAAAATATTTCTAAGGACCTCTTCTATCATCTCCCAAAAAATCCGTACTCAATTCAAAAACACCCTGTATATTAATTATATTTAAAGTTATTAGTAAAATTAAATATTTAAACGTAATTTTAAAATTACCAAATACAAAAAAGAAATCAAATAAGTGTAGGGTTTTAATTTATGCAAGAACGTAGGAGTTGATGTCTTACCTTCCGATATAGGAACCAACAAAGTTTCTGAAGTTTCATCGTGACCTACTGAAGGAAAGAAGAAACTCGAATCACTTGGCTTATTTTTATAACTTTTATTTAAACATTAATGCTTATGTCATTTTTATTAATATTATAAAAGAATTAAGGTAACTTGGGGGAAGAAGCCATATTTAACGATCATTTTGATATGAAAATTAGAATTCAAAAAGATATATTTAAATATAAACAGATATTGTTTGTTGTTGACATTTAACTGAAAAAAATGAATGCATTTCATTAAATACGAAACATACAAAAATGGTCCTGTACTAAATGCTGCAAAAGTGGCATCTTCCCCCAATATAAGATAACTCAAAGTATGAAGATAACATTTAAAAAATGCCGAAGTGAATGCAATTAATACATGTATTTAATAGCATTATAACAAAAATATTCAACATAAATTAAGGTGTAGTGATAGTGAAGAAGAGAATGCATACTGTCTTCTAGAAGGGGACACCTCCTGAATATCAGAACAGCATATTATTGCCAAAATACCAGCTCTTGTAACTACAGCAATGAGAATGAGTATTCAAAGCGATAAGCGGGGCAAAATTAAGCGGAAAATAAAAATAGACGCGAGCGAGGGAAATGGGAGAGAGCTACTAATAATTCCTGATAAGAAAGAATCTTCTCCAAGGAAAGCAGCTCGACCAGCCATCGTGATATCGTCCAGTTTCACTGGATGAATACTTCAAATGTGTAAGTTCAAATAATTTGTCAAATGTGTCAAATGTGTAAACTATTATTTCTGATGAACTGATAATAGCCGATAAAAGCTAACTAATTTAAAAGAATTCAACGAATCGTATACGGAGGGCGGTCAGAAAGTCAACATGAAAGAACGATCGCTTTGTGAAAATGTGTGGTTCCACTTGGAAGCGACATCCCTGGAAGATACAAAGCGGCGTTTGGTGCGGTACCGCTAAACGCCGCCAGAGCGTCGAAAGCAACATGGCGCATCCCGTCGGAAAATTGGAGGTGCGAGCGGTGATAAGATTCATTTGAAGGGGAACAACGTCAAACAAATCCTTGAGACTTGGTGGCCGTTTATAGTTGCAATGCCCCATTGTATGAGACTGTCGCCATAAGGCGTCGACATTTCCTGTGCGACCAGACAAGCGGACGCCCGTCCATCTATGACAACCACAAATTGCGAAGCAAGTGAAGAGGATAGTCTCCTCTCAGACCGCCTTATTACCGTAGAACAGATCATGAGTCACACTTCTGCACTTCCGCCTTATTATTCAATGCGCGTTGCGGCGGAACTGGGGTTCGAAATACTGCCCCATCCGCTGTATACACCCGACTTGGCCCCAAGCGACTTCTTACTCTCCCTCGCCCCGCTTCATGGACAGCATTTCCAAGACGAAGACGAGGTCATCTTCGAGGTAGGACACTTCCTCAACAACGAAAAGGAGGACTTCTATAAAAGTGGCATCCAGCAAGTCGTCCATCGCTGGGAAAAGTATGTGATCGTGGGAGGTGCATATTAAGTGATGGACTGACGCTACCATCTGCAGCGTCACCCCATCTCTCAGTGTTCCAGCTGATTGTAATGACTTTGGGATAGCCCCTCGTACTCTCTTGTAGAAAGTGAGCGCTCCTCAAAGAGACTATTCGATGTCAGCGGAATGCAACGCTGCTGACACAGCTTCGGGAAGTTTTGACGTTCTTCATTAAGATGAACTACCAAGAGTGGAAAATGCCAAGAAAAAATCAGTCAAAAATTTCGCTTGAGTAGGCCCGCAGCAGTTAGCCATCTTTTGCGCGTTGCGCGGCCCGCGTGTGGATCCCGTCCTTTGTCTTCTCAAAGTAAATGCGAGTATTGTAAACAGCTGGCATTGTGCTGGTATTGTGCTTTTAGTGTGAGCTTGTTTTACTTTACTTACTCATTGATTTCTTGTGTTAATTATATCACTGATAATATTGTGCTTATCCTAATGTTCATCTCAGCTCCAGACGTCAATAATGTCGGCTAGTGGGAAGATCGTGGATCTTCTAATCATATCCTCATCCCGCCAAGTTGCTCAACTAAACTCGAACTATGTCCTAGCTTCTTCAAAACCTCTAATAGTAGGATTGAAGTATTTTCCACATTAACTTGCCGAAATTTATTATAATTTGGTTTATAACAAACCGCTTTTCAAGTTCCTTCAAGACCAGGACTGGTCTGAGGTGCATAGGCTAGATGATGTTGATAAGGTATGGGATGTCATAGAAAATACAATCAGATCTGCTATCTCATTAAATATCCCTAAAAGGAGATCGAATAATAACAAACATAATGTTACTCGTTTTGCTTTTCCTCATTGGACCTAAATCAAACTATAAAAGCTTGGCATTGGAAAAACAAATGCTTCAGGCTGTATAAAAAACACTGAATCTTGATGATTATGATCGCTTTAAGCTAGCCAGGAGGCAGTTTAAAAATTTTGGAGGAATGATAGGGTTGCCTATTTCAGCTAGGCTGAAAATGAGATTACCTCCAAACCTAAAAATGTTTGTCCACTGGGCAGGAAAAATAAAAATAATGTAATTTTGTCAGAGAGCTCTATAGGCAATATCGCCAAGGATTTTGAAGAAAATTTCACCAATAATTGTTTTGACAATCCTGATTATTTGAATTTAAAAAAAGTGTTGGGGTAATATTGATAAGGAATTTCCCTTTCAACCTATTAGCGAATTAGAAATTATTAATATTGCTAGAAGAATTTCTGCCTCCCGTTCCTGTTTATTTGTTGATATTCCTGATTTTTTGTTTATTTTCTGCTATTATTTTGCCTTTGGTAGTTTTGTTCAATCTCTCTATTTTTTTCTGGTAGATATCCAATTAAGTGGAAGCAGGTGACAATTTGTCCTATACACCTCGGACGGTGCTAGAAGTTTTCGTCCCATTACACTGATCGCATATTCGGCTAAATTGCATAGAGACTATAGTTGCCATTCGTTTGTCCGGGTTTATTGATAGTTACCTACCCGACTCGCAGCATGGATTTAGAAGGCAAAGTTCTACACAGACTAATCTGGCGACTCTAATCCATGTCCTTTCTCTTCATCTGGATGGTCGAGAGCAGGTAGACGTCATTTATTTAGACTTTTCCAAAGCCTTCGATCATGTTAGCATTCAGTTATTACTTCATAAGCTTAATTTTATTGGTCTCCCTAAGAGTTTATGTACTTGGTTTAGTTCGTTGCTCAACGATCGTAGTTTTATGCTTCGCTCGGGTGATTTAATAGTTGGTCCATATAAGACCCGTAGCGGCGTCCCTCAGGGTTCTCCGCTGGGTCCAATATTATTCAATGTGTTTATTGCTGATTTACCTTATGCTGTTATGTCGCAGAACATCGGTGTTTTACTATATTTTGTTGATATGAAAATGTTCTGTCGTATTTCAAGTTGGAATGATTGCGAGCTTCTGCAGACTGCTTTGAATGATGTCGATTCGTGGGCATTGAGGAATGGTCTCTCTCTTAACTCCGCTGAATCTTTTGTGATGTCTTTCTCCAGAAAAGTCTCCTCTTATTATTATGATTATGTTTTGAGAGACAATTTTATTCATAGGAAATTTTTTGCAATGGATCTTGGTGTCTTGTTTATGAATAATCTATCGTTCTCCGCCCATATAGAATTCCTTACTCGGGATTTCTGTCAGAGATTAGGAATTCTGAAAAGATTATCGCATTTTTTTTCCAGACCATTATCCTTCTTATGCTTGTTTAAAAGCATTGTTCTTTCGAAATTTCTGTACTGTCTATGGATATGGTATAGTACCCCAACGCAAAAGGTGCTTTTTTATACAGAAAATTAGCCAATTTTAAACGTTTTTTTCTGGCAAAGTTTCCTTCTTTTAAGGCGAATCAACATTTCCATAAGATTTTTGATATTTTTAACATAGTAAAAAATGTATTTTTTAATATTTTTATGGGGGTTTTACATCATCGCATAAAGGTTACTCAAATTTTTAAAGCTCTCCACTTTCGTTCAGCTCGTTCTCTCCGTTTTAACAAAAATATAATTATGAAACATAAGTGGAGGACGCATGTTTCGAATTTTAATCCTCCGTTCAAATTATTTTCCACTTTTTTTAAGGATTTTCAATTTTCGGATATAAATTTAGATATTTATCAACATAGATATATTATCTTGTAATTTTCTTCTTCTTCTTCTTCTTCTTCTTCTTCTTCTTATTATTATTATTATTATTATCATTAATTCTTTACTTTCCTAATATTTTGATCTATTAGTTTTTTTTAATATGTGTTTGTTTTTGTCATTTAATTATTATTTGTATCTTGTTATTTATATGTTTTTCATTAACCCCGTTTTGGGCAATTTGCCTGTTGAGGGACAACGTGGGGCTCTCCCCTCCAGATTATCTGGTGGGGTATTCTCCTATCGTTATTACAATTATTATTATTATTAATATTTATGTATTTGTACCTTACTCAGGATTAAGCTAAAAAGGCGACTTCAAAAGAGGCCACAAATCTCAAAGTTATGGAACCAAGAAGGCATACAGCAATTTATCTTTGTAATTTTGAATTATTAATTCTATTATTATTATTATTCATTAAAATTGTCTGAAAAACATTAAAAACGTCCTCCTTCTCCTTTACTGTGCTCGTCACACAGTACAATCGCGTGATATAGACTCACTCAATAAAGGTATATAATTAAATCTAGTTTAAATTTGCGTAAATCCTCAAGTAACTTATCATTGATGATAGATATTTTTATTTTATATATAATCAAGATAAATATACGTAAATCAACTTCTTCAGGCAACGTTATATTCACTTACTTCCAAAAAGTGAGCGTGCAATATCGCAGCGGCCAATGTTTAGTAAAGCTTTAATGAGTAGATGGGCTGTTGCCATTTTCCCTTCCTTCTGTTCCCATAAATCGAGAATTTCTATTGTAATTTCTTCATCGCCTAACAGTCGAATATCACACTTCACCATTATTTCTTCAACTTTATTTTCCGAGATGTTCAGTTGCCTCGCCAAGTGGAAGAAATTCTTACGGTTGATTAATTTTGATAAACGAATTTTTTCTTCTGTTGTGCACTTTCCTGGAAAATATAAATCCCTTGTTTAATGTAGATTTCTAAAACGGACAAGATATTGAAAATCTTTAATTTATTTTAATGGTAAATTTTGGTGAATGCATTGTAAAAATTAAAAAGAAAAATTTTGCACCGCGTAAGTGCAATACTGGGATAGGGAACCGTTTATGCTAACCATCTAAGAAAAGAGTGTGCGCTATTTACTTTAAACATATTTATATCTTAAAATGAGAAGACAAATTGTCACGTGGATTTGCAGAGTAACTATGACAAGAGACAGAGAACGATAAATAGCAAGAAATAAGTCTTTTTATTTCCGATTTGAATAACAAAAAATTCAACAAATATGGCAAAGTCGATAAAGTCAATGCAGTGGAAGTTGTAGCTGGGTAACTTGCTCTAGGCTGAAAACTCTAAGTAATGGACTTCATTACTCGAGAGGATAAATAGCCGGCCGAGGACGACGAGGATTTTTTCAGGGGGAAAATCCTGAGATCACGCACTTCCTTCGGAAGGGAAGTAAAGCCGTTGGTCCCGTGTAGTCGTTTGCCGGCTGCACGTTAAAGAACCCTTGCGAGGCAAAATTTGCGGCCCCTATAACGCCGTCCTGAAATGACCATGGCAGTTGAAAAGGACGTTAATACCAAACAAACCAAACCAACCAAACCAGAGGATAAATAACGTTCGTATGTAGATTCACGTCGCTCCGAATTCGAAGTGGTGGCGCAAGCAGGGCGAGATGCCGAAGAAAGATGTCCTAGCCGGATTACGAAATATGTGTAGAAGATTGTCGCTCGATAAGAAGGATTTAATTGGGCTCCCCAAAGAAGAACTACCCCACGGAATGCGAAGGCAATTCGACTTATAGAGATCCGAAGGTAGACGGCGCTGTTGAAAAGATTCACTTGAACCTCACAAGAAGAACTACCCCACGGTATGTGAAAGCAATTCCTTCTGTAGGTACACAAAACAAAAATACTGTTGATTCACCTGGACGTCAATAAATCACACTGAATAAGACCACATAATCTCCTTATGGCACCAGGAGGACGGAAAGCAACATAAATACACTTTCAATAAGGCACTTTATACCATAACACAATTGTACACTATTCATAGGCACTTATTATGAGTAGGCGCTTTGGGCCGATCTCTCGTATATTTTTAATATCACTGAAATTGGTCGCAATAAACACAACACCAAGCATTAAATAAATCACACGTTGAAATGCCGCTCTTGGCTCTTATATCAATGACACTATTTTTACACTAGCACACAAAAGCACTCGTTGCTTATAATGTAGACAAAACACACAAATATCGAAGCACAAAGATATGACTGTAGAATTAGCTCGAGTAGCGCTCACTATCTTTTAAAAAGAATCCGCTGACTCCGTCGCTACGTACTTTGCAGGATTCGTATTCGATCACTGAAGGTGCGCTGATCTTTAATAAAAAGTGAAAAACGTTGAGTAACTGTTCTGAATCTTAGTATTAGGAAAACGTAATATTAAGTCCATCTAATATTACGCCTGGACGGCACTCTAATTTGTCATCAATTAAGGGAAAGTACAATTATCAGGCTCAGTATGCTTTCGTTCGATGACGTCGATCCTTGCAGGGAAGTGAAGCAACCCTGCCGAAGTGCATTGAAGAGAAATCACAAGGTGTGAGGTCGGGGCTCCGCGGTGGCCACTTTGCAAGTTCCAGGTTATTGCTTGCTCGACCAATCCACCACTGTGATTTCTTTTTATGGGTGTGTGTAAAGGACAAGGTCTTCACCCTACCCCTTCCCCGTGACATAGAGGAGCTGAAAGAACGCATTACGGTAGCGATACGTGGGATTGATGGAGACATGTTAATACGGGTTTGGAACTACAGGGGGGCATATTGAACATATTTAACTGTGTCACAATAAACTTCAAGTGTTTTTCTTTAAGAATCCGTATGTGGTGTGTTTATATTCTGAATAGCTTTGATGTAATAAATTTTTAAAAGTGTGAAGTTCTTTTGTAATCACCCTGTATTATGAGGTTTTCTAAGGCTTTCTCGAGTCTACCTTGCAGTTCCGCTGGCACTCGTCGAAAATCTCCGTCCTCGGGCCCGTTGCTCGTTTCCGTCAACTCGTCTTGGTCGCCCTTCTCGCCGACCGCTTTTGACGCCGCTCGTTGCATTAACGCTCCATTGGGTTTGTTACGGACTCGTTTTGCTTGTCGAGGCCCGTAATTTGAGCGTTGGAATTCTTGAATGCTATTCGGAGACGCTTTTTGCTTCCGTCTTCGTCGCGTCCATCTTTTTTTCCCCTCTCTCAATTCTTTTGCCCCACGTGATTCCTTCGGGATGACATCCCTCCCCGTCGACGCGTCTTCTACGTCATCCTCATCTTCTCCTCTTGAGAGTGATCTCTCTCGACGAAATCCACGTGACACAAATTATAGACAGAACTATTTACACTGAGCGACCAGATTATTATGACCACCCCATCAGTACTTTGTTGGGCTACCTTTTGCCTTCAAGGCATTCTTCTTGGCATTGACTCCACGAGATGTTGAAAGGTGATGCGAGGAATCTGACACCATGCCTGATGAATAGCACTGTCCAGTTGTGTGAGATGTGATAGTTGTGGACCACCTGCCTGATGGCTCTTTCAATTTCGTCCCACAAATGCTCAATTGGATTGAGATCTGGTAATTGTGGGAACCATCTAAGCAAGGTAAAGTCTCCCTCATGTGCAATACGAGCACAATGGCAGAGTGCAATGTTTCGCTGGGAGAAGCCATCTCCAACATGATAAGATGACTTGATCAGGAACGATACTTTTTTTAGGTATGTTGTGCTATTCAGAGAGTGTTGTTCCACACGAATTAAAGGGCCCAAATCATGACAAGAAAACAAGCTCCAAACCATAACACTGCCTCCACCAGCTTGAAGAATTGTAGTCATGTATGTGAGGTCCATGCTTTCATGCTGTTTCCGCCAAATTCTCACTGCCATCTGCATAATGCAACTGGAAACGTGATTCGTTGGACCACATGACTTTTATTTCCAATGCTCGACTGTCCAATCCTTGTGTTCTGTGCGAATTGGAGACGTTTTATCTTGTTTGAACAGGCAGACGGCAAAGGTGTTCGAACAGGCCTTCGGCTTCCATATCCCATATGATGCAGTGTACGGCGAACAATGCGTTCAGAGATCATTTGAGAGGATCCCTGATTAAGATCTACAGTAATTTGATGAATGTCCCTTCTGTTGTCTTGTACCAGTCTTGCCGCTCTCCATTCTGCCCGAACACTGACTAGTCGCTGACAGCCACAATTCGCACGTTCAGACCCAGTTTTTCGGCTGACAATCCAGTCTTTAAATACTTTAACAGCAGCTGCTCTTGAACATTTAGCGAAAACAGCTGTTTTGCTGATACTCGCTCCATGGCTCCGAGCGCCAATAATCATCTCACGTTCAAAGGCTGTTAAATTGCGTCGTTTACCCATATATTCAGAAACAAATCACCTCTACTGTAGTGGTAAACAACCTGCTTCTCTATTTTTAATGGTCTGGCGCTATAGCAACTTCATCCGAAATCATAACTAATTTGCTTATAATCGTCAGGTGGTCATAATAATCTGGCCACTCAGTACATACTGGCGCTTGCATATTAGTAATGGGTCCAATCACCGTCGTTATTACGACTAATACTGGCTTGACATCTCCGGGGCATGCTGTCTACTAAACTGATAGCAAACTCTAGGCAGAGGTAAAGACTTCCAAAGCTGTCGAATTTGCCGAGTTGCTGGTTCAAACTCTAACAAGTAAGTGTGTTCCCTGCGAAGCTTATCCTTCAAAAAGCACATATATTTTCTATATGTTGGCATCAGATGACTGAGACGGCCAATCTAAATGTGCAATGTCATGTTGTGCCTTTCATTGCGTGCACAGCCTACTACGACGTTTTTGCGTTCATTGTCCTTTCGTACCAACCTTCGAACAGATTGTAACACTTTTTTTATAGGTTAGACATTCTTTGACCGTTCAGGTTTTCAGTAAAGATGCGCAAATACCCAGAGGTGTACTTTACAGGGTGCTTAACGGTACGGTGGAAAGTTCGCTTTGTGGTGGATGACCGAAACGAGGATTCATCCGAGAAAACGACTTTATCCCATTTACGATCCATATTTTCCAGTCCCCAACGGAGATGTTTCTTCACATGGTTTTCAGCTAGGAATGGTTTTTCATTGTACTTCGGCATTTTATGTTTTTCTTATTGTCTCCGAAACATCTTAGTGCCTTTACATCCCAGTTCTTCCTGTCCTTCCCGTAAGGCTATTTGTGGATTCTTTATGACCTGCTTATCTTGTTGTTTAGTGGTCGGTACGTTATCGACATTTTTGTGGTCTTCAAAACGTTTCATCCACTTCCTTACAAATGCTGTTGATTTTTTTCATGCACCGTTCAGCTGCTTGCGACATTTTCGGACCTTTCGCATGCCAACAAAGTAAACTGCTTCGAACCGTATCGCATAATTCACACTCATTGCTGTTTCACAGTTGTACTAAAACTCTTTGCATTCGAATTTAGGTGCACCTCCTATTACAAGAACGTCGAAATAAAGGCATGTTCAAAATTTTTTCGCTCTGCTCTTTTTATTTCTAGGATAAAGCTCTCACATCGAAATCCATAGGGTTTTTAATAGGAAATGTTTTTTGACAGGAGACAAGCCCAAGAAAAAGCTAGCCTGCTCGTGCAGCACGTGGTACAGGACATATTTACTGTTGCCACAAAACTTTTTCATTCTGTGTTGCCAAGAAATTTATAGCGCACACTCTTTTTCTTAGACGGACGGTATGCTTATGGAAGAATGTCGAGAACCACTCTACTTTTGTAGTAGAAAGCAGATGTTCTTCTGTTTAGAATATTAAATTTTAAATCTTTGGATTTTTCTTGTTTAAAAAGGAAACTGACACACCAAACCCTTCTTGCTTATTTACAGAGGCTTCCTTTAGAATGAGGTCTAATATTTCTACTCAATATGAGGGTTGGAAATTTAATAATGATCACAAAGATACACCATAGCAAAGAAGAGGCATACCACATATTCCCTTTGCAATCCCTCAATATAATCCCCATCATTGCCCATAACTCCGTCAGAAAAGGTCGGGAACTGTGAGGAAACAAATGCCGCGCATGGGTTCTTTAAGTCGTGGGACTAAATCAAAGTCACTGGGATTAATGTCTGGAGCGTATGGACAGCGGGACAGTACTTCCTAATCATATTTTGGGAGCAGGTAACCGCACCAGCCACATGACAACGGGCATTGTCATGGAGGAGACTGGGTGGAGTGGTGAGAAAGTGACGCCGTTTTCTCCGCAGGACTTCACGAAGGCTGTGTTGCAAGAAATGTGAATAGTATGCAGTATTTATAGTTCATTTGATACTTTGTGATTAAGGATCACGCCATCGCAATCTTATGCAACAGCCTTAATGCGTTCATTCACTTCCTTACCGTACTGGACGGTAACGCATTAGCTCCACAGGGCTCCGGAAGTCCCTAGTAACACTCCTTTACAGTACGGCCCCTTCCAGTTTCAATTTTAAACAGGAATCTCTGCTCCAATTTGGAGAGCATATTTTTTCACCGACTTTTTTGTTCTGAACAGAATGTGTAACGTTTATTGCAAGCGCAGTTAGAGTCGCACATACCATTCCCCTCCAGCACTGATGTGATCACTATAAAATTTTCATCCCTCGTATAAAGCAATTATTTTGGCAAAAAATATTGATTAATGAATGAGTGTTCGTAAAATTTCTTTGTGTACTGCATTATAAATTTTACGTTTGAAAAACACTACGACGATTTGGGTTTTGGAACGGGTTTTTCAAACAGACACTGAGTGAAGTATATCATTAATTTTGCGATTTTAAATAAAATTGGACTGCAACTAAGAATGCATTGAACTCGTCGTGAATAGAGGGAATACTTCTTTGTGAATTTTGTTCTGTTTGAAAAGTTTCTAATGCTAACTAATTTTACAGAAGGTTGATTACGATCTTTGGTAACGATTTATTGCGTGAATGCTGCAAGTCACGTGCACGTGTTCGTGGCGGAAAGCACGTGAATTAATGCTATTACATCCGGATTGTTGTATTTTATTCGAAAGCAGTAAACATGAAAAAATGTCTCCAAAAATCGGGCTTTACTGAGAAGTTATGTTATTGCCCTTTCCGGCGTTAATTATAGGCATTCTGCTATAATGTAGCGCATGTATAAAAAATGAAATTATATCGGCAGTACTGAATGGAGAAAGAAAATCCCCGGAAGGGCTAATTCCAACTGGGAAGAAACAGCAAAATCCTCGAGTTTCAACAAGCCGAATACCACAGGTTATTAGAAAGGTCAAGCAGCTTGTCCATTGTGAAAATCCAGCAACCCAAACAGGGATCGCAAACATTGTAGGAACTTCACAGGCTACCGTATAAATACTAAACAAAGATTTGCAAATGGAAAAGTGTACAAGAGTCGTGTTCATAAGCTGCTGCCACGATACGTCGCATAAAAGGAAGAGGGACTGTCGGAGACTCTATGAGGGTTACCTCGCCTACGTCTACCTCAACGACCACAACAAACCTCGCGCGATTTTCTACCGTCCACGTGGAGAGAGAGAAGTCATATTAAAAGTGGTGCAAAGAATGTAAGGAAAGTTTTTCAAAAGGATTTATGGTGATTGCGGGGTACTCGATAATAGCAGCCTCACAATCAGAAGAGTGGACAGGAAGGCTAAGTGTCAAACTTCCTTGACTATCAGCAGCATGTTCTCAGTCCAATTTTCCACGAGGAAATCCCTACCTTGTATAGAGAGGGCAAAAGCAAAGTCTCCAGTCATACGTGTATCTCTACCGTTTAATTTATGTTGGATTTGGAATATGAAACTGGAAATCACTTTATACCTTTTCATGATATCCCTGTCAAATCACTAGATGCATCCCACAACCATTGAGGGTCTCAGGAAAGCTTACAAAAAGGAATAGATCAACATCAACTTTGCCGTTCTGCAGACATCTCTTCTACAGTGCAAATACGGTGTAGGGCAATAGTCCACAACGAGGGTCACCAAATAGAACACGATTTCATAAACTTTCTCCTCCAAATCGTTAGCATAGATTGAAATCAACCTGCTGTATAATAATCTTTTTTTTCCTCACTTTAATTTCATATTTCATACTTACTTCTTGTTAAATCTTCGTAAGGGTTGTTTTCCGAAGAAATTTGGACGTTGTCGTTCATTTTTGTCACAATTTGTTAAAAACCAATCAAAATTTTTTATCGTGTACGAATTAAACCATCTTCTCTCACTAGACCATTATATTCCTGAAAACAAAACAAATGAAAATAAAAAATAAAATAAACATCGTATCGTTAAAATGTTGAATAAATGAAAAAGAAACAGCTTTTTGTCCATATGAAATGAATTACAAAGAGGAAAGGGCCGGGAAATTTCCGCATCTTAAATTCGAACCAGGAACCAAAACTTTCGCTGGCGCGGTTGCATGCAAGAAGTTTAAAGGAAAATTCTATGGCAACATATAAATTTGTTTAAATGAAAAGACGAAGGTGTAACTAATCGCTTAGCATATATAAAAATTTTCAATTGAACTCAAATAAAATTTATAAAAAACTTTAATCCCCCCCCCCTCCGTAATCGAGAGGGATGCAATATATTTGGTCCGTTGGTACGTCACAAGGAAACTGGCGTGCTAAGAACTTCGGAATCGTAAATTGCGGTGCCGAAGTTTCAATCAGTTTGTGATTATTTTGCACACTCTCACAGAATAGTTCAGGGGGAAACAAGTTAATGAAATCTTGTCATATGTTGATTCGTTCGAATCAAAAATATCCGGCGAGGAGATATCTGACAGGCTCTCGCGGCAAGAAATGATGTCATGTTCCATTGATTTCCTCAAGACCAGGGAGGATAGTTGGTTGGTTGGAGAATTATGGGCGCGTCAAAGACTTAAGGTCATTTGCGCGTTACACGCATAATGTATTTACGCCAAAAAATAATACGAATCACAGGACAAACAGTACAGAGATCCATAAAAATATCCCCATACAAATGAAAAAAGATGAACCTAACAAGAACAAACCAATAAACAATTGCTCTCATCTATAGGACGAAATCGCTTTACACATCCATGAATAAATTATCACTCACGTACATTGTGTGTTCAAGTTCTAGGACTGCCACTCGTAAAACAGTACAAGGGTGGCGCCGTTTCTGCGCAACAAATGGAATGACGCAGCAACGACCTTGGGCCACACACAGGTGTTTTTGTGTTCTCTTATGATCGTGTGAGGCCAGAATTGTTGGACAGTGGAAAGTAGTCACTGCTGCACGACAATGCACCGTCTCATAAGTCCATTATTGTGAGGGAATTTTTTGGCGAGAAGGCAGGTTGTGAACATAGATCACACACATCTCCCCCTTCCCCGTACTCACCTGATTAATTTGTAATCAGGTGAGTACGGGCGTTGGTCGATGTTCACAACCTGTAATCAAGAATTCCTGCACAATGATGAACTTGTGAGACTGTGCATTGTCGTGCAACAGCCACCACTTTCCTGCTTTGATTTGGTTACCATGAATGAAAGGTAAACTTGAATGAAGGCTATGAGTTAATCCTCTCCCATACCCATGGCAACAAATTGGTTCAGCCGTCAAGATAAAATAGACGGACTGTACCACTGGTACAGTACCAGCCGAAGGTCAGAGAAAGAGGTTGTTCATAAATAACGTCTTGTGCAGTCCATTGTTTTGCAAATTCTGCACTTCTGAATTTACGGCTGCTTGAACAAGTGTCTCTAGTCTCGGAGGCAACGGCGTGAACGAGCAATAATTGACGTCACATCCATCGCTCGATTTTGCTCGCGTCACGTTCTTGATGATCGAAGAAATTTTCTTTGTTTTCGCGCTAGCACACCTTACACTAGCCATTTGAATTTGTAATTTGCGGCGGCACTTAGGATACTATTTTAATTTAATTTATTTTAATTTAATTTTTTAATTTATTTACTTAAAGAAAGTTTAGTACAACTGCAACCCCTAGGTCAGGTATGGGCAAAGACCGACATGTGAGACCTAAGGGGGGATACGAAAAATATCTACAATTAAAAAGGTTAAAACGGTTAATTTAGTTAAAATTAAATTAGATTAACTAACCAGAATTTAACAATTAATTTTCTTATATTAATACAGTACACTATGCTAATTCTGGGTGCTGTAAAAAAAAAACAAAATACAATATCTATAGAACCTAGTTAGTAATTCAAGCTACTTTTGTTGGACATCACCCTAAAACTCATTAATTTGAACTGTCAAACTTAAACAATTACTGAAATTAAACAACGAAGTAAAATATTCATGTCAGTGTAAATTATGAAATAGGTGGGGGGTAATTCATTATGTAATTTTTAAGTTGTTTCTAATTGGAAGTATAGCTATCTCTCGGATTTCACGTGGTACTCCGCCCAAGTATTAATACCAAGAATTGATAAACAGTTATTACGATAATTTCCAGTGTTTTTTGGTAAAGACATATTTCTAAACTGACATGTAGGGTAATTAAGTGAGGTTAGACTCATAGAAGACAAGGAGGGTGACAATACTAATAGAGAGTTTAATGCTTTGTAGACAAAGGTGTATATCTGTAATTTTATCAATTGATTAACTGTTAGCAACATATAGATTTTGAAGTAAGAAGAGACTGAGGTGCCTCTCGGCATATTTAGTAGCACTCGCATAAACCATTTTTGCAATCTCAAAATTCGTAGAAGGTTACCCGATGTTGTAGGGCCCCAGTATACCGTAACATAAACTGGATTGTAGCCATGTATAATACAATAGTATTAAGATCTTACGAGGTAAATAATGTAATTTTGAGATTAACCCCATTTGGCAGTTTACTTTAAACATTAAGGCTTCGATGTGCTTATCCCAAGTTAAGTTATGTTGTAATATTAGACCTAGGTATCTAAAGGCATCCACCTGGATTATTGATTTGTCACTAATAAATGCTATTTATTTATTTATTTTGCTGTCAACATAACAGATTTTTCCAATTAAGGTTGGTTCATAGTTTGACAACGCCATTTTGCGTTGGCCGTCTGCTGGTCCGACAAGTTCAAAACGTTGCCGTTAGCGCTCTGGTTTCAGCGCTATAGAATTCAAAGTCACAGCGGTAAAACGGTCAACTATAAACTTCCGAAGCTTGCATCGAAGAAATAAGCATCGTTTCAATAGATCTATATATGTACGATCTATTTTTCAAAGAAGAGAATATTTAATCTTTTCTTTTAATTTTTGATCTTTATATTCTTTCGTTCTCGTATCATACAAGCAGGGATACTTTTGAATCGCTTCGATTAACTTGCTTTCCTCCATTTTTGTTTTTCAAACAAGAGAAATGACGTCAAGAGATTTTCAAGTTCTGATTGGTGGGCCGTTGTGCGTTGGCCGTTGAAATAGAGCACGGTTCCAGGGAAGAGGGAGAACGGGAAGCGAAGTGATGTTCTTTTGTAGAAATAAACATACACCTAGCGATCCTAACGTTTGGGAAATAAAATGTTAGTCCCTTTAATCTTAAACCCAGAGATCGTTAAAGAAAGTCTCTGCTTTAACCTCTAACCCAGATATGAAGAGCCCTTTTACTTTCGATATGGAAGCGACTAACTGCCTGCCTGCAACTACTGTCAGTACAAGCACGATGGAAACATAATACATATCCATCGTGAAAGCAAGTGAATTTGTGCTCTTTTTATAATATTTATTGATGGCATTGGCATTTAGCAAGGTATTGTGGAACGAAAACATGCAGAAATTCCAATCGGAAAGCAGGGATTGAAAGAAGTTAATTCAAAGAGGAAAGTGAAAATAGAATGGAGAGAATAGCCAAGGAGGAGGAAGAACAGCTCCTTCTTCCCTGGAACAGCCACGGAGGGGGTTGACATAACAGCCGATTAACTCATGTCCCAGGCGTTGCAGATCAGTGGCGCTGTTTTTATTAACACTTAAATAGCATTGAATCAGTTACGAACTTCGCTTCCCGTTCTCCCTCTTCCCCCTTCTAGCCACTATAGTTATATCCCAGCGCAACAGCGGACGGCGGCTCGACAGCCATCGGCATAACGACAAAGCACAACTGTGAATCATCTCAGCAAACGGAACGGCTTTCGTTGGAACATAGCGCAAACGGTAACGGCAGACTATGAACTAACCTTAAGAATTGCAAATGTGGCTTGGACGGTGCGGGCATGATAAGGCATAGAGTATGCTACGTCTACTCGCTGGGACGAAGATGTAAACGTTATATCGTTCTGCAATTCTGCGGATCCAAGCTTCAAATTATCTGAACTGTGCCCATCGTCTTCCAAATGTTCAATAGAATTTATATTTTCTGAATTGTTTAAAAGAAAACCAAAACTTAAAATATTGCACGAGGTACAAAATGGAACAACCAAATAAAAATCAAAAACAAAATAAGAGTGCGAAAATACTTGTTGGGCTTCGAATCTAGATAAATTTTCTATATTTTAATCTAAATCTAACCTAGATTTGTTTTTCATTTCCATTTAATTAAACCGCTGTTATCTACTTCATGATAAAACAAAAATTAAATTGTCGTTAAGTAAAGATTTATTTTTATCATAGTTTATTTTAAGTCTTTTTGCAGAGATTATTTTAATCATTGGCTCCCTCTCTCGAAGGAAATCACTGCATTGTTAGATGGAATAACGTCTAAATGTTATTTCACAAATCGATAAATTAAAACCATTATATAAGAAAATTAAAAACACAAAATTATTTTTTACTTTAAAATAATAGCTGAAGTACAGTATCATAAGTTGGTTTTTACTTTCGTAAGCTGCATGTAATTTTTCTTTCGTGTTGAACTGTTTATCCTTATGTATAATAATCTTTCGTTATCACATGTATCGTAATTGAGTTCTATTTTTATATGTTTAATATTTAATTTATTTATTTATTTATTTATGTCGTCTATTTTATGTTTAAGCTAACGGAAACAAGAGTCTCGATTACAACAATAAAAACCTTTAAAAATACAATACGCGTTTCGTTACATCATCAGTCGTTACAAAGTGATCTAAAAATCGGCATATGTTTAGCGACTTTTTATGTAACGGAACATAACGTTTCATTGATTGAAGCCTTTATCGATTTGTGAAATAAAGATCAGTGATTTCTTTCGAGATAAAGGTAATATTGAAAATAATCAGTGATTTTTCTATGATAAAACAGATCATTATTTGGTTATAACTAGACCCCCAGCTGTGGATATGGATCAATAGTACAAATAAAGATTTCTTGTCCGCTTAAAGTAGATTTTAATTTTTTTATGTACGAGGCATATTCAGAAATTTCCGTTTTATAATAAAAACATAACTACTATATATACAGGGTGGATACAAAAATGAGCCCCCCCCCTTTTATTTTCGTAACCGAAGCAAATATGTCAATTTTGATGAACCCAATGAATAGGAAGTTCTTACATAATTTTAGAATAATCCAATTCGTTTTAGAGCCTCAGATATAAGGTAATTTAGGTGTTGATCAAATTTGAATTTTTTATCATACACAAAGATCCTTGTAGCTCTCCACTCTTTGTATAAGCTTATAATCCTTATGCTAAGTTTATAATCAAAGGGTAATATACACTATATGATCAATGCAGCCATTATCTCGTGGAAACTAATATGATGTTTGGCCTCCCTTTGCTTGTATCACAGCTTGAACTCTTCGAGGAAGACTTTCCACTAGTTTTTGGTAGACATTGTCGGTAATTTGATGTCATTCCTCCTTAAGAGCGTCGTTGAGTGCAGCCTCGGATGCGGGGCGGTGTGGTCTCGTCCTTTGACGCCGCTCCAATTCATCTAACAGGTGTTCGATGGGATTGAGATCGGGACTCTGGGCAAGCAAGTCCATTTCTTCAATCCCAGTCTCCTCAAAGCAGTCATGGACACACTGTGCCTTATGGCAAGGGGCGTTGTCGTGTTGGTACAGAAACATTCCAGTTCTAAAATGTTACCACATTGTTGGCATTGTTGCACTGTCCAAAATGTTGAGATAAAGGATGGACTTCATACTACCATTCACTCAGTCCAAACCATAACAGCCATCTCCGAACTTCACAGTTGGCTTAATGAACTCATGTAGGAACCGTTCTCCGGGCATCCGCCAAAGTATGTAGCGAGAACGTCAGTCCATAGCACCCGTTTCCATTGCTCCATTGCCCATTTTTGGCGAGCTTTACACCACGCTAAATGTCGCTGAGCATTGATACGACTAATCTATGCCTTATGGGCAGCTGCTGGCCATGGAATTCGAGGTTATTCAGTTCCCGGCGGACAGTAGTTGTGCTAGCATCATCATTTGCAGAAAATTTCGAAACTCTGTAGCAATTATTTCTGCTGACGACATCCGATTGCTCTTTCTCACTCATGCATGTATTCGACGGTCCCTATCGGTCATTTTCTTAGAAACAATGAAGGTTACATTGTTGCTTCGACTAAGAAGATGAGATGATTTTTCCGTGCCAGGGCAATGCCTCCTATAAAGAAAGCCTCGGCACTGAAACGTCATACATTGTTACTATTTCATACTTCGTTCTTTGTTAATCGTATTTCTACCAATAATAAGCCCTAAATTTGGTCGATTTATGATGATATAAATTATATCATATAACAATGTATGACATTTCAGTGCCGAGGCTTTCTTTACAGGAGGCGTTGGCCAAGGCCTGTCTTTTTCGTCAGCTACGATGTTTGCCTTTATGATTCACGTTTTAAGGGGGGAATAGTTATAAAAAGTAATAGATAAATAAATAAAAAGTTATAAATAAATAAAAAATCATTATTATTTCTTTTTTTTTATTAAAATCTTTGGAGAGAGATGTAAGAAATTATTCTAAAACAAATAAGAGAATACAACTTCTAGGCGTGCTGCTGCTCAAGCTTTTGCTGAAAATGTGTAGGTACTTTTCTTCATAAGCTAATAACTGGGGAAAATTTATTTTTCATATGGTTTTTGCAATTTAGTAAATTCCTTTAAAGAAGTTATATGTGTAGTAACTTTCTTTAGAGTAGTTATAGATAATGTTTATCTAAGCATATTAGAAAATTCTGAAGATCTCAACTGATTGTGTGAGACGCCAATCCTTACTGCTAAAACTGATAGTATCAATATAAACAACCATATTCAGGTCATGATTCCACGCTCTATGACTGAATATCGCTCTATTGAAACGGTTAAATGTTAAGGAGATATGCTGATGAGGCGGTAAACAGAGTTCCTTAACTCTCTCAATCCATCTATGAAGTATTTTTTATACATGTATAGAGAGAAATAAATCAAACCTAAGGAAAGTTTGACCATAATAAAATCAACAAACCGAATGAAAAAAAGCTTTTCGAGTATTTTGTAAATATAGGTAATGCCGCGATGGGACGATAATTTTTGTATTGTCTGGGAACAACTCGAGACGATAGCCTTTCTTTGATATTTTAAAATGTTAAGGATGCAATGTCAAATTTTCCTGGGAGAACCCAATTGGACACAAAATTCCAGTGCGAGCATTTAAAAGAATTCTTTTCGTTTTTTCAAAGTGAATATATACTTTATTAAGGCTTTTTCGTTTATATTAAAATTCAGATATTGCAAAATTTCATCAAACAAACAGCCCGAGCAACGCCGGGCAAATCAGCTAGTACACATTAAACCTTATATTTCTATCTCATTTCGTTGCTGAGCTATAACATTTCAAAGAGTGTATACATCAATTTGGGACACTGTATAAGGCGGGTTTGATTAATTTAATTTGGTTAATAAGGATTCCATACAATATTCATTTTTTTGTTTTTATATTGTTGTTATTAATATTTCTAACTTATTTGAATTTATAAATAAACTAGCAATATTACCCGGGCGGAAAAGATGCGTTGAACAATTTTTTTAACGATTGTTTGTTACGTTATAAATTCAACTATGATTAACAAAGTATGAACGAAATGCAAGAAAATGATTAACAGTCTAGAAAGCCTTCTCCAAACCTTTCATAATCATTTTAAACCAAAAATGATGATTTTTTGAACTATGAACTGGGAACAAAAGAAAATTAAATTATATGTACAAAAGTAAATAATGAAAAAAAAATGATAAGATAAATGAATCAGCTACACAGGCAAGCTGGGCATGGATTGTCAAGTAGTTGTGCATTCAAGTCCATTTCGGTAAAGAACGTTGTATGTCTTCCCCTGTGGCGCAAAAACATGTAGATTTTGACAGCTGGACACGCGGGAGTAAGTGACGTATAATTGACCGTGAGAGGAGCAAGCTTCCTGAAAATATATACCCGCGACCTTGAAAGTCTGGAAAAATTGAATAAAATGAAACATTCTTCGTCTGGCATCGCCATCTAGCGACATCCTTTGAGAACAAAAGTCTAGCTGATATGCCCGTCGGCATTGCCAACGCCTCCTAAAGATAAAGCCTGAGCGCGAAAACGTCATACATTGTTACATCACAGCCTACTAGATAAAGGCCTGAGTGCGTTTTCAAAATAGCGGCGCTCGCAGGCGGACTGTCTGTGTGAAATAAGATGGAATAGAAGAATTATTTCACAAATTTGTTTTAATCTTCTAACGAAATCTAAGTTTTTGAACTTGTAATTTAAATGGCTTTATGTTTCAATCAAAACAATGGCAACATACGTGCAAATAAATATAGTTTCATTTTTTTCAAAGTAGAACCATTTCTATGGAGGAAGAGAAAAAGCATCTTTTCTATAAAAAATTTCGAAACCATATATGATGGTTTTAGAAATCTGCAAAAATTAGTTCCTGTAATAGATTAATTATTTTGGTTAGATTTTGTAAGAAAATTAAAGCAAATTTATGAAATAATTCTTTTATTTCAGCTTAGTTCACACAGAAAGTCCGCCTGCGAGCGCCGCCATTTTGAAAACAGCACTCAGGCCTTTATCTAGTGGGCTGTGGTTACATCATCATGCGAAAACATAATTTAAAGCTTATTATTGGTAGAAATGCGATTAAACATGTCTTCGGATGATGATGTAACAATGTATGACGTTTTCGCGCCCAAGCCTTATCTTTATGAGGCGTTGGCATTGCTCGGACTGTTTGTTCCAATGACGTATATTAAAGGTAGATTCCCTATCCTATTGTTAACATCGCCACCAAAGTGAAGCCAATTGAAGCAACACCTCCTAGAAAGAAAGCCTCACAACTGAAAGATCATACATTGTTACATCATCATATTTCGACCAAATTTAAGGCTTATTATTGGTAGAAATATGATTAACAATGGTCGAAATATGATGATGTAACAATGTATGACGTTTCAGTTGTTTGGCTTTCTTTCTAGGAGGTGTTGGTTGAAGCCACGGCAGTTCTGGGCAGGAGTGAGCCGTGGAGTAGTTAGCTGTGTGGCTTCTTTGTTTTTGACGATTTTGGGCCCGAGGAATAATTAATTCAAAACCATTCCTCAAAGTTTCCGCGTACAACCGTACAAATAGACACGAAAAAGGATCAGGAATCACTTTCCACAACCATAAATCGAAGATACTTACCGAAAGATAATCGAAACGAAATTGAAATTGAAACCATGATTGAAAAATTGTTTATAAAATATTATAAAATATTTCAAATACAAAGGTAACGAAGAGATAAACTTATCATTCCATGATCGGAGTGTGAAAAAATTATTAATAAGGTACCCTCATGTTTAACCATGCGTATTGCTCACTTTCGGACTTTCCACTTTAAGTATGCTGGCAGGTTTCCGGGTCTATCTTTAATATACGTCATTGGTTTGTATGATGAAATTTTGCATTATTGATGCTGAAATTTAAGCTATGGTCTCTTTAATCATTATATAGTAATTTTGCTTCTATAAACGAAATTAATTAATAAAATAATATTAATATGTCAAATTAAAGTTACAATAGTATATGTCAAATTTTAGCACGGTCTTTTAATCCACTGGTCTGTGCACACGTCCAAATTCTGTTGTTGTATTTAACAATTGGATAGCTGTATTTATGGAAGAAGCGATTTCAGACCCCTCTATTGCATGAATTTGACTACTTCTCAAACTTAACAATGTAATTTAACGCTCATACCAATGACGTATATTAAAGATAGACTCCGAAGCAAATGTTGTTACTTGAAGCAAATTAGGAAGCTCCATGCCCAGAACTGTCATGGCCGAAAGTGAGTGAAGATGATACAAAACACATAGCTAAACATGAGAGTAGCTGATTAATAATTCTTTCACACGCCGATCACGGAGTGATAAGTTTATCTTTTCGTTTACTTTGTATTTGAAGTATTTTATTATATTTTATAAACAGTTTTTCGATCATGGTTTTTCAATTTCAATTTCGTTTTGATCGTCTTTCAATTACGTATTTTCAGTTTAGTTACGTATTTTTGATATATCCTTGTGGAAAATGATTCCTGATCCTTTTTCGTGTCTGTTTGTACAGTTGTACGCAGAACAACTTTGAGGAATGGTTCTGAATTAATTATTCCTCGGGCCCAAAATCTTCAAAAACAAAGCAGCCAGACAGCTAATTACTCCTGCCCAGAACTGTCATGGCTCAATTTGCCGCTGTTAACAATAGGATTCGGAGTCTATCTTTAATATTCGTCATTGGCTCGTACAACGTAAGTGCGCCGTCTGGCCTCGCCATCTAGTGCATACTTTAAATACAAAAAGCCTATTCACTTTTTCGATAAGATAGTATCGCCATCGAGTGACATCCTTTGAAAACAAATCAACTTTTCGAAAAATAAGAATAACTTAAAAAATTGATATAGACATGGTATAAAAAGTACCCTACTGAAAGCACAGTGACACTAACTGTACATGGAAAATTTCGCGGAGATTCCTTGAGTATTTTCTGAGTTATGAAAGGACAAACGTTCCAACGGATTCTGATTTATAATATACTAGCAGAAACCCGTAGCTTCGCTCACGGCAAAATGATATAAATGAATTGACCATTGTTATGTAAATAATACTTCTATAGATTATGGCATTTTATGAACTCTTTACTAATCAGCAAAAACTTGAGGGAAAACTACATTACGATTTTTATTATCTCCATCCTCAATCAGTATTGTCTTATTTGTTGGTATGTCGCACATATAACTGGCCGTTCAAAAAACCTCGTTTCGGAGGTCTACTTCAATCACATTAACAGTTTGGCTTGGGATTTGTTAATCGTAATTGCGAAACAATTTGACAGAAAACTACAGCCTCTTAAAAGGCAGATCAGTAGGAATCATGGGTATTCTTGGTATTAATGCGATTTCACCGATTACTGGTCCGAAAATTGGTGGCCTTTATGTTGTGCATTAAACGCTTCACTTACAGTCGTGTGCCATTGGAAAGCTGTGGTGGTTTAAGATTGCGAAGCAACACGATCGGAGTACCAACTTTTAGCCTAAATACATATGAAGGCAAACCTGAATGGTTGAGAGCATTGGTTGGGTTGGTTTGTTTGGTATTAACGTCCTTTTCAATTGCCATGGTCATTTCAGGACGGCGTTATAGGGGCCGCAAATTTTGCCTCGCAAGGGTTCTTTAGCGTGCAGCCGGCAAACGACTACACGGGACCAAGGAGACATCTAGCATAGATTGTGTTTGTGTGTTATCGTGCAACACTTGCATTCAGTTCATTAATTATGGCTCAGATTATGATATTTAAGCTTTAATTGCTTTGATGTTAACTCCTAATTTCAAGAGCTTTGTCTTTGCTGTATTTGACATTGTATTTATTTTATTCCATTTCGTTTTATTAAACTTTGTTCATTTTCATACAAAGGTAGTTCCGACTCTGCTTTTCCATGTGACAGTAGAAATACGATTAAAAATGATGTAACAATGTATGCACGTTTCTGTGAACAGGCCTTCTCTCTAGGAGATGTTGATACGGACCGTGTATGTACAGAGCTTTGGTTTTCGTGACGATCGGACAACTTCCTATTTTAACTTTGATTTCCGAAAAAATTTTAGCATGCAATTCGTCCATTTTCTGTAATTTAATACTACATTGCCCGAAGAATTCCACTAACCAAATTCCTCAAAACGACATACATTTCCGAAAGCACACATTTTAACGGAATAAGGTAGAGGTTACTGACAAAATCGATAATGATAACAGGTCGGATAAAATACATGGGGGTGATTCTCATAGGTATTCTAGTCCTCCAGTCAGTTTTTCAGTTTGGACGTGTGCAATTGGGATACCCTGTATATCTTACCATCTGGAAGATATCAGGATGTGTTTGATGCTTAAATAAAAAATGATTGTATTAAAATCATTATTATTATTATTATTATTATTATTATTATTATTATTATTATTATTATTGTTCTAGATTCGTACTAAAAATGTGTTACATATTGTATGCTAGAGTACGACCAATTTCAAAGAATTTGTTAATAATAAAAATTAATAATTATAATTGGCGATATTCATTTTGAAAGCAAAGGAAGACATTGACGGAAGCAATAAAGTATCTCGTGCGTTGATTATAATTTCGTGATTCTCCCACTTTCCATTTTGATTTTATTATTAGCGGTATCTATCAGTATTATTCTTACGTACATATACAACTGGCGATTTCTTTTACGTACACAATTATTGTTTTTTACAGAATAGAAAATGCTGGGTTGCCATTCTACTTTCTAAATCGTAGAAAGTTATTTTTAACATTAGAGTCACAAATTTAATCTTGCGATAGATTTGTTGACATACTGTGATAAAACATGATAACATCGAAGTTCATATGAAAGATTTTTTATATCGCTATGCAGAAATAAACACACACACACATACACACAGCATGCCTATTGATTACGGAACACACATTTCTAACAATCTTATAACAATTTTTATATGAAAGCTTATAATCTTATAACAATTTTTTATATTTCTTATATGGAATCAATTTTCTATTTTTTCCAAAATAATAAACAAAATACCCGCAAGATAAACACAATCGATTAGAAAGATATATAAATAATAAATCCTGAAAAAAAATTATTTAAAAAATAGTTGATAAAAGAGACTTGTTTCAAACATATTTATATAGCTAAACCACCCTCATTAACTCTCTGAGAGTGAAAAATATTTTTTTAATTTTTATTTTTTCCCTAAATATTTCCTTTTGTTTCTCACCGTAACTTTACCTTCCATAATCTATTTAACACTTCTAATAAATAAGTTGTTAAATAGGAATTAGCTTATTTAGGAATTAGATCATAAAACTCAAAGCTCACCCTCTCTTTGTCGGTTAATTCACGTTATAATCCTTTCTGTTTTTATTTTCCTAGTTAAAATCTAAGGCAATTAATTCATTTAATTTACATTCGGTGAATAAAATCTGCAACACTCAATTTTATAAAAGAATAACGGGAGGGGGGGATTTAGTTACCCCCTTTAGTTCCCGTCCGCCCCTCCAACACATATGTGAATTAAGCATCAGATATCATGAACTTTTTGATTAGAATGAAAGTTTTGAAAAAGCAGAGTGAATTTCTAGAACTTAAGCAGCCTTTTTTTCTATCCCACGAAGATCAAGTCCAGAAAATGCAGTAATCGAGAATTCACCTATGCTATAAACATTGATACAGAAAAGTTTCTATGACTAAGTGCAAGCGGGAGGCACTCAACAGGAGTACTTTCAACCTCACTCTCATCTACCATCTCTCTTGCCTTAAATTTTAACACAATCAAACTTTTTTTTTTTTTACCTATTTCAGTAGTTCGAGATGAAATTCGCTTTCGCTCATACTCACATATGACGCCGCAGTTAAATTACAACTCAATATTATTTCAGAGAACAGTGCAGTCCTCTTCAATCCACAGGCCTTAATAGTTTGCAAATAAACATTAGCCACTCCCTCTCCCTATTTATCTTGCTACTCGTGACAGGACGTCATCGATAAACATCGATAATTTTTTAATGAATTCCTCGACTGTTCAACCTGCTTCCATATTCAAATATCTTTTTTTACATTCGTTAAAATATTTTAAGACTAACAACTTATTTCGCTTATCACTCACTGTGACATTTTATATCCCATATTTAACTGATTAAAAAAAATAAAAAAAATAAAGAGCTTACGACAGTAATAGAAGTTATGTAATGGAGAGTTCAGTGTACTGTCCTTCTTGATGAAGTTGATGGAGGCCTTGCAGTAAAAAGCGGGAAAAAAATCACACAGAATTCCGACCGGTTTCGCCTTTTATTCCTGGCTTTATCAATGATACATATGAAGAGGCAACGACAATCGCCAATGATACAGTGAAATGTACATTTGTTCAGGTGGGACGGAAGCAGTACTTTCACAAGACTCACCCTTCCAGACTCAATACCAAATGAAATACACTAAGAAAGAAGCCAAAAGGTCTTCAACATTATGAAAAATAAGATAAATTTGACATTATATAGACAGAAGTTCTTTGCTTCTTTACGAGAAGGAATATTGACTTCATTTCAGCGTAAATGAGAAGTTGATACTGATGTCCAGTCCAAAAATAAAAATTTGGAGAAAATCCCTTATCGTTTTCTTTTTTTTTCTTAAGAGCAACTCATTCCATCGGCGATATCTTTTTGAATTTTTATGATATTTGCTTGGGCTTTTTATAAGAGTAGCTCTATATAGGGTGTCTCAGAATTCATTGTACAAACTTCTAGGGGAGTTAGTATGGGTGATTCTAAGCAAAAAAGTTCATATGGAACATGGGTTCGAATTTGAACGATAACTGAGATATGAACACAAATAAAAATGCCGCCACCAAGATCAACAAGTTAATAACTCAGGTCCTGTAAAGCCTAGATTAATGAAATTTGGGGGAATAACAGGGTACACAAGACTGTGTATACCGTTAAAATTTAATCCAATTCCAACAAGAAGTTTCCGAGTTACTCATTCAAAATCATAACACGTGCTCACTTGTGAGTACTAACTAGCACTTGTTACAACTTTTACTAACTTTGAGTAGTACTTGTAACCCAGGTCGCAGAATATTTCCTTCCATTTTTCGACAGAAAAGTGTTCATATTATTTTGTCCAACCACTCTATGTCAAATGTGACAAGGCGGTGGAGAAAGTCGTCTAGAATGGTCTGTCATCGCGCCAAAAGATTAGTAGATGTGTCTTTGCGATGCTCTTTCTGAATTGGAGTGAGCAAATGTGTCACCCACCTTGCGGCAACCTTTGTTAAGTGAACTCCTGCGTGCAAGATGTTACAAATAGTGAGATAGCTGATATGAATCTTCTACATGACCTATTTCATTGTGATTTTTGACCTTCGAAGACCAAGTGCCTCCACCTGCTGTACGAGTTACGGTTCCTCACAGATTTCCACTCAAGTTCAATTTGAATTGCCACATTGGTAGCGTTGCTCCACATGGTCACAGCATCATAAATGGTTTTCAAATTGGCATGGATCTCTTGGCGTTGTTTTCTTTCAGATGCAGAATACAGTTCTTGCCTCGATTTTTCCAACGGGCTGCGCCTTCTTGGATTTTGGATGATCTGGTAGAGAATCTATGAAATATAGCACGACTTAAATTGATTTGTATCTCTATGCAGGAATGCCGCTACACGCTACCATTGTCGTTTGACGGCTGCACGCGGATTCCCATGGTGATTGTAAAGACTTTATGATCGACATTCATATATTCTGCGTTAATCGAAACCTTCCCGGTAAAGAAACTCTTTGATATCCACAACTCTAAATACGTTGAAGATAATATAACATCGGACATAAATTTAGTGATTTACATAATCAAAAGCAAATATTTCCATGGTTGTAATCTGGATTTATGTTGGAGGGGGAGGGAGGAGAACATCCAGGTTTTCGTTTTTTGGAATACGCTTTGTGACATTGAAAATGCAACACCATGAACGATGGCCAGAGAAATATGCAAATTGCAGAGTTGACCTAGCTCATAGACATATGTAAATGACGCGAATTGCTCAGCGTTCCCGGGTATTTTGAGTGTGATATAAGGGAAGGAATTTGTATAATTGGCAATGCTTCTGGTACTCTGTCTTGTACAGAAATCGTCTTCCAATTTATTTTTTGGTTTCTGAGGAAACGTTTAGTTGCAGAGAATGCCAGGACGTCGTTAACCAAGGCAGTTCCAGAAGACCTATGGCTATAAAGATGACATGACCAATCCAAGCAATTCTATGTAATGAGAAATCTAACTGTGTTTTACCACAAATTACTAAAGAAGGATTGTCTTTCAGATTTCACGAGAGGTATGGTGATCGGTGAAAGGTAGATTGGTCCTTTCGTCGAATCACAGTAAACTGCAACCTACACGCGTCCACAGTGCATTGGCTGTGGCGAAGATGGATGGAACAAAGGAATGAGGCACGGTTGAGGGGTTCCTGCGCGACCCCAGTGACATCAGCACATGTGGACAGACGCATCCACCGGCAAGCTTCGGGGAACCACCAGGCCACTTCCGTCGACCTCCTGCATCATGTTCAGGACACCCTAGATGCTCCCCTATCGTCCAGGACTATTATTTGTCGATTGGTCGCCGGCGGCCTGCACTCATATCGTCCATTATGAAGACTGCCATTGACTCCACGTCACAGACGCCTTCGTTTGCAATGGTATCGAGAAAGAGCCACGTGGACAGTGGAATGGCGCAGGGTGGTGTTCTCAGACGAGTCACGCTCCTGCTTCAGCAAAAACAGCCGCCGTGTAAGAGTTTGGGGCCAACGTGGTGACAGGCCCAATCCGGCCGTAACTGTGGAACGTCACACGGCACACAACGCGCCATCATGGTTTGGGGCGCAATTTCCTACAATAGCATATCACCTCTGGTTCGTTTGATGGCACCTTGACGTCCCATCGATACGTGGAAGAGGTGCTGCTTCCTTCGCGTATGCCCAATGCTATTTACCAGCAGGATATCGCCCGACCAATCGCATCAGCCAACAATGTACCCAGGTGTTTCCCTGGCCAGCAGTTTCCCCTGATATCATACCAATCGAACACGTCTGGGACGCGATTGGACGTCGCTTGCATGCACTGCCATCGGCGCGTTCAGAAGACAAACTTTGGCAAATGGTTGACAGGGAATGAACATCCATCCCTCAGTACACAATCCTCATGCTCATTGACTCTGTACCTAGACGTATCGCCGCCCACTGTGATCCTACAACCTACTGATCACACGGTGTTGTCACTCAGTATGTGGGTGTATCATGTTGTAATAAACATCACTTATTGTTCATTGCTGTCTCTCTATGTTTGCTGATTTTTATCACTTTCTATGCACCCGTTCATGGTATTGCATTTTCAATGTCGCGTTGTGTATTTACCTTTTTAAGTGAGGGTAAATTAATTAAATATATACTGGAGTTGACATGCAAACATAATGCAATAATTTTTCTATCGAAAAATGGAAGGGAAAATTCTGCGACCTGAATTCGAACCAGGAACCTCGACAGAATATACACACACTGGCCAATGAATTAGAAACCCGTGATGAATTACTGTACTGATATGTAAAGCAAGGTCACAGGTCAGAAACGAATGTGATATGCAAGGTCACAGGTACATGCTCATTCCAAGCTGCAGGTACAGGGTAGGAACAAGCTGCAGCTGCTCAAGTTGAGCAAAATGGGGAAAACAGCAGACCTGTCTGAGTTCCAAAAAGGAGTTACTGTGGGAGCCCGTCTAGCTGGAGATACGATTTCCAGGACAGTACAACTGACCGGTATCTCAAAAGGTAGGTCTCCAAGGTGTTCAATGCGTGGAAACGGAATGCACAAGAGTTGTTGAAACGGCAGAATTGTAGATCAAAAACAATAACCGAAGGTCTACTGTGGAGCAACTGACGGCAGACTTCAATGAAGGTTTATCGCAACCCATCTCCTCCAGAACAATGCGCCGAGAGTTGAAGCGAATAGGGATGGGAAGTTGCATGCCAGTGAGGAAGCTCCTGGTGTCAGCAATAAACCGGAAAGTTCGCCTGCAG
This sequence comes from Rhysida immarginata, assembly GCA_023313115.1. Taxonomy (NCBI): domain Eukaryota; kingdom Metazoa; phylum Arthropoda; class Chilopoda; order Scolopendromorpha; family Scolopendridae; genus Rhysida; species Rhysida immarginata. Next base: position 1,666,988 of record JAHWFO010045149.1, on the reverse strand, counting down.
TGGTGTAAAGAACGGTGTGACTGGACAGTAGACGACTGGAAAAAGGTGATGTGGTCGGACGAGTCACGTTACACATTGTTTTGCACCGATGGCCGGCAGAGAATTTGGCGGCAGCCCCATGAGGCGATGGACCCTTCTTGTGTTGTGAACACAGTTCAAGCTGCAGGAGGAGATGTCATGATTTGGGCCATGTTTTGTTGGTATGGCAAGGGTCCCCTGATATTCCTTGACAGTTGGGTGAACGCCAAAGACTACCTGAACATTGTTGCAGATCAAGTCCATCCTCAATGGTGAATTTGTACCCAAACGGTGACGAGTTCTTCATGTCCATCGAGCAAGAATTGTTCAGGAGTGGTTTTCTGAACATGATACCGAGTTGCAACATCTGCCGTGGCCAGCGCAAAGCCCGGATTTAAATCCGATCGAGAATGTTTGGGACATGTTGGAAAGAGACATTCGTCGAAGGCACCCGCTTCCGTCTACTCTGCAGGACCTGAAGATCTCTCTGATGAATGCATGGTCTGCGATTACCTTACCTGCATTGCAACACCTTGTAGAGTCCATGCCAAACCGCGTATGTTCTGTAATTACAGCCAAACAGGGTCAATACCATATTGAACGAAGGTTTCTAATTCATTGGCCGGTGTGTTTATTTAATTATTTACCTGTGAGTTCATCAAACTTTCTGATGGTTGGATAGGAGAAATTCTCGATCTATGAGCCGGGTGCCCGCCTCCCATTGGACTTTCAACTTGACAACTTGGTTGTCTTTAAGACAACTTGTAACAGCATAGCTGTCCGGGTGTCTGTGATAGCCCAATTGGTAGAGGCGTCGACCATGACTGTCGAGGTTCCTGGCTCGAATCCAGGTCGCAGATTTTTTTCTTCCATTTTTCAATATAAAAATTATGAGGGTAAATTCTTTAGAAAACTTAATATAAATTGACTTGAAAACTTTACAAGTACTTTAACTTTTTTGTCGACTTGCTAAAATTTTCTCCTCTTAAAATTGCATCACTCCATCATTAAGAGTTTATATGGGACAGCTTCTGAAAAGAGAGAGAGTGTGTATTATTTTGGACAGGTGGAGGTAGTATTTTGAAACTTAACGCGGTAACAGCAACCAATGAGACACATGAGATGCATCCTGGAGCGAGAATAATCACAGGTGTATCACCGAAGCAAAAGTCAGATGAGCGATTAAATCACTGAAGATTGGTAAAGCTGCAGTGATGATGAAATCCGGTCCGAGATGTTAAAGGCCTAGATGATATCCTGTGGCTGATTCGGTATGTCAAGTTGCTTGGTTATCCGGCCAGGCTCCTAAGCTAAGGCAGAGGGTATTGTGTTCTCTAATTTTAAAAAGAGATCGAAATATCTTTTTGCTAGCATTACTAGGAAAGTTTATGCTAAGTCGACTCCAAACTATCGAGGGAGTGGTATGGTTCGCATCTTGCTCTACAAATATTCGAGAAATCATGGGAGTATGAAAAAGATATCTACGCTTGCTTTCTGGAACTCGAAAAGCATATGACAGATTCCCTGGGAGAATTTCTGGAGAGTGTTGCCTATCTATTGGCTGCTATCATGTCTTTTCACGAAAATTCTGAAGTGTATGTCCGACGGATAAATTGCATTAAGTCAAAATCGTTTACCGTGAGTGTTGTGGTCCGCTAAGAGTGCGTACTGTCACCATTCTTGTTCGTTATCTTTATGAACTGGAAAGACAGGGGCAGCCGAGGCGACGAGCGGGTACCTGCCTTTATCTTGAAGAACTCGGGTAATTCGCCAAAAAACCACAAACTTGCCATATATGGTTCTTCTTACTATTCAGGGATAAATATACCCCAACTTGGTGGAGATGTTACTCTTTGTTGTCGATCTTGTTCTCCTTGGGTCTTCTTGCATGGACCTTCGTCTCGCCAAATGTGAAAGGGGATGGGGATGAAGATATGTGTGGCTAAGACTGACGTTCTAGTTCTTTCAAAATAGGCTGTTCAGTGCGCTCTCCATGTTGGGAGAGCCCCACTAAGAGCGGGGAAGAAGGTCAATCATCTCGGGACTGCATTTACGAGTGATAAGCAGGACAAAGAACTGGATTCGCAGATTGGTTCAGCAAGCAATGTCAGACGCGAACTGTGGCGATCCGTGATAACAAAACAAGAGCTAGGAAACAAAGCCAAGCTCTCTCTGTTTTCAAATCTATCTTTGTACCCATTCTCACCTATGATATGAGTCTTGGGTAAAGACCGAAGAGTGCGATCGCGGGTTTAAGCGACCGAAATGAGGTTGCTGAGAGTGTGCAGGTGTTACCTTACTGCATAGAATGCACGGCAGAACAGTAAGAGAGTCTTAAGGGTGGATTTACAGTTTCCTGCACACTTTTTGCCAAACTTTCATGATTTTCACCGAAAGTCACACAAATGGGTGGATTTACAGTTCGTGCACACTTTTTGCCAAACTTTCATGATTTTCTCCGACAGTCACACAAATGAGTGGATTTATTTACAGTTTCGTGCATACATATTGCAAAACTTTCATGATTTTCACTGAAAGTCACCCAAATGGGTGGATTTACTGTTTCGTGCACACTTTTGGCAAACGTTCATGATTTTCACCAAAAGACACCCATCGCTGGGTGGTAAGTTACTGAGCCAACGAGCTTAGAACGAGGTAAGATACACAGCACATGCATACGGAAAGGTCAAAGTGAAAAAATGAAGCTTTATTACAGAAACGATTTAGCTTGTTAAACACTATTACATCTATAACAAAGCCTTTTGAAAGCGACAGTTGGCATGTAAAAGGGAAGCGTTTAAACGTCTTTGGATTCCGCTTGGAAATTTATCAAGAGTAAAGAAAAGTCAACAAAAACATCTCTTGTGACAAGGCGATCTGCAGAGTGTTGGTGCATTGTGTGTTGATACCATTGTTGATACCTATTGTTGCACAAACATTTCCTCTAGCAGAGGTACCCAGTTTGTCCATGTAGGTAAACAGAACAATGTGAAAAAATTAAATTATAACTCCCAATTGGTTAAATAATAACTCAATCAATACAACACAGAGCAAAGGGACTGTCCATTTTACGAAAAATACGAAAAACAGGAATTCTAGGTGATATACCGAGACTTTATCGAAACCTTATCTATATTGCACAAACTTTGCTCTTTCATTGTTGGTCATGAGATATACATAGTTGGTCATGAGATATTGTTGATCCCTGCATAGTGTTGGTGCATTGCGTGTTGATACCTGTTGCTGGGCAAACTTTTACTTGCTTATAAACTTATATAATAAACCACCATCTGTACTGTATTAAAATCAAGCACAGACCTACAAAGGATTTCTTGATGAATGATACAGTGAAACGATAACACTCTATTACCTGGACAATTTTCTTTTACTTGATCGTTCAGCAGTTTTACTAGCCCTGAATGCTTGCCAGTTAAAGAAGGGGCTCCATCAGTTGTGATGCTTGCTAAGTTGTGCAAATTCAAACCACACCTAGACAAACATTTCTTAACACTATCGTGAAAATCTCGCATCGTTCATGGATTGCATTGAAAGCAATTCTTCACTAATTTCGAAATTGTCTTGGATCCCACGTATGAATATCAACAATTGAGCTGTATCATGAATGTCAGTGCTTTCGTCAAGTGCAAGAAAATACCACAGGAAATTCTAAGCGGTTTGAAGGAGTTGGTCCGTCAAATTTGAAGATATAGCCTGAATTCTCCTGACCACCGTTCTGCGTGACAAGCTAATAACCTGGACTTTAGAAATGGCCTCAGGGCAAACGATATTAATTGCTTCCAGCATACAGCCTTTTAGAAATTCAGCATCAGAAAATGGCCTGTTGTGTTTTGCTATCTTGTTTGCTAGTAGAAAACTAGCTGTGGTGGTATCCTTGTTCAAGTTACTTTGTTTTACGAAAACAGTTTGCTCGTTCTTTAAGTTATTCATCAACATATTGACTGTGCGCTGTATTTCAGAATCCGATAAATCGTGATATTTACGATGTTTTGTTTCAAAATGCCTTTTCAAATTTTACTCCTTGAACACCGCCACACTCTCACGACAGATAAGACACACGGCCTTTGTTCCTATTTGATCAAAGAAGAATTTTCTAGTCCACTCATGATTAAAAAGTCGGCATTCACTCTCTATTTTTCTTTTCTTTGCGTGCTTGTAATTACTCATTGTGTAACAAACTTTTTTCAGAATCTAAATTAAATGGTAAATTTTTCGTTAACTAATTTAAATTATACTCTAAGTAATTTTTCGTAATACATTAATTTATAAATTTTGGACTTAACTGAGAGTAACTTCTTTTCGTAATATACTCTGAATACTGGTTCTTACTTGGATGGCGAAACCGCGGTCATAAAGTCTCCAGTATTTGACTATTACTATTGGAATTAATTTATTTGAACTGAACAAGTTATTTCCAATAATTTGAAACACTGAAACACTAAAAAGAAATGTTTAAAACGAATAAAATTTTGAACAACGAAAATAAATTTGGAAACTTATAAACTCTTGGCGGGCCGCATAAAAAGCTTTCGCGGGCCGCATGTGGCCCGGGGGCCGTAGGTTGCCCACCCCTGCATTAACGGCTTGCGCCTGATGGCGATACTCCATAGGGTTGCTGCCCTCGCAACGTTGACGGATAAGCGGGTTTGAGAGTTAAGAAAATAAGAAATTGCATCACTTGAGGAGGGGGATTATCCCGTAGCAAAAGTGCACTAAATACCAGCTTATCTTTACGGAAGTAAGCAAATACTGATACTCCAAAGTCTCCCCGTGTACACTTTATTTCCACGAATAATCAAGTATTCGTTTTTAAGTTTGCATGATTTGGCTACGCCCATGGATAATTCCCGGTAATATTATCAATTCGTTCAAGGTGCAATGGGGCCAATCATCTTACGTACCGCCCTGACTGCGTTAAGAGATTCCATTGAAATATTAGAACAATTAACAAAGAAAGAGATTGCTGTATATTTATTGACTCAATTAATTATTAAATATTTGCTGCGGTCACTACCAACACCTTCTAGAGAGAAGGCCTGCAGATAAAAACAAAACTGTATACATTGTTACATCATCATCAAGCGGCCAAATTTAAGGCTTATTATTGGTAGAAATACGATTAACAACAGCCGCTTGATAATGATGTAACAATGTATGACGTTTTTGTGCGCAGGCCTTCTCTCTAGGAGGTGTTGTCATTACCCGACCGCCACGGTCTTTTATGCTGCGGCTACTGCCCAAATACAGGGTGATTATAAAGTCACTATACATTAACGACATTTTGGTGAAATCATTAACGAATATCATTTATTTGCACACCCAAACACACCCAGAGTGAATGTGTGTATGGGAGTTACACAGTCAAAGGTCTATAGGCCCTTCATGTTTGCCGAGGGGACTATCGTGGGGTTTTATCAAGTTTAAGGTGTACCAGGTCAGGATTACGCACCATTGCACAGCTAAAACAACGGATTATAGCCGCGGTGGAGGACATTACACCGCAATGTTGCGCAATGTTTTCCGGGCCATGGTGGAACGCTGGGAGCTGTGCCGGGATGTGCAAGGGGGACGCATTGAAATTTACTAAGAATGTATCCTGGTATGATATCTGGTTGATGCATACTGCAATTGCTGCAATAAAACGGAATTTTCACCAAAATGTATAGTTACTTTATAATCACCCTGTATTTAATTTGCCTCTTAATTGCAACATGTTGTCATTTTTTTATTTTTTATTTTTATTTTTTTATTTATTGATTGTAATCCAATACGTCCATCCAGGACCTGTAAGGCCAGAGGCCGACGACTGGATGACAATTTTTTCTAGCACTGAGCTATCTAATACCCAGCAGTAGATTCAGGATGACCTTGATACTTTAAGTGCCTGGAACACGTCCCAGGGTCTGCTTTTCAATCATGCAAAAACAAACATCCTGGTAAAAGATAAACAAAGGCACACCACGAAGTTCGGGGAGAAATTGCAGGCAGACTATGGTTCGGCAAACAAGGTGTTATGGCAGACCGTGCGCCGCCTCCGTGGAAGGAAGTCCCTTTCATCACAAACTATTAAGATTTCAGATGGGAGGCTTCTGAAAACGGAGGCTCCATAGCTGTAAGGTCCTGGGCATCGTGTTTGATATTAGATTGTCCTTTTCTGAAAATATTGATTCTATATTGATTGATTTAAATAGGTTAAAGTTTTTATTTAGTAGATTACGCAAAATTTTAACGAAAGATGAAATCATTATAACATTTAAGACTATACTAGTTCTCAAAGTCGAATATGGTATTGTCGTTTGGTCATCAGCCCCTAAACGGCAAATAATTCGAGTTCAGACTGCGTATAACGATGTTTTAAGAACGGCGTTGGGCCTCTCTAAAGTTTCTTCTATTGCAGAGACCTGTCATGCTTACCGGGTTCCAATTCTGACTAAAATAATTGCATATGCCAGAATTAAAGAATTATATAATGCTCTAATTAAAAATGATCATCCCATGCATTTTGTCAGAGCTTGGTTAGATGATGCTGAGAAAACGAGGAAGACGCAGAAATATAAAATCACGCCTACCATTGTAATTTCTAAGTTCCGTGAAGCCTTCTTCCCATATAATTTTATTCCTGTTTGGAATGAACTCAATTATAGCACTAGGAATCAGGTTATTAATTGTTCCTTGGACCGCTGTTTCAATCATAAGGAACCAGCCTATAATATTTTATTGCAGGCTTTGGATTTTCTTTAACAACCTCAGTTTGTCTGCTTTATATCCCCTGTTGGGATGCAATTGTTCTAAATAATAATAATAATAATAATAATAATAATAATAATAATAATAATAATAAATTCAAGGCTTATTAAAAAGGCTCCACTGTAGAGCAATTTGTAATTAAAATACCCATTTGTATAAAATTCATCCCGATGAAGCTCAGTCGAAATATTAAAGTTTCTTATATGTTTCCTTTCAGTTGTAACTGTACCTTCAGCGAATAATGGTAATCTTTAACAAGAATAATAAATCGAATTAGAGACGTCTATAGAAATTCTTGCTTGTTTAACATTGTCATGTGTTTGGTTGCTGTGTGAAGTGTTTTCCTTGTTATAAGCTCGATTTATTTCTTATATCCACAAGCAATCAAAACGTATACATTGTTTTATATATTTTCTAAAATTTTCTTCAGTACAATAATCAAAAAATTTGGGAAATAAAAATCAAAATTCATAAACTTTATTGCACGCTCGCTAGAGGGCAGCACTTCCTGGGATGCTATTGAATGTTGACCGATGCTGGTGAAGAGAAGTTTCGGTTGTTCATGGTTGCCGTTTGAGGGAAGCACCTTCCGGGACGTTATTAAATCGTTGTAAAATTTTAAAAAATTAATTTATCTTAAAACAACATTTAGAACAATATTTAGAACAATATATATAATATTTGTAACAAAACTGTCATTAAAATTAATGTTTAAAAGAATTGTCGTTTTATAAAAACTGCTTTCAAAATTATCTGCGTTTTTATTAAGAGAAATATTGACCATCTCCACTAAAAGATAAAAACAGAACGAGAAAATGTATGCATAAAATATAATGATCGAGATGATGTCAAAAGTTCCTGAATGAAAAACCGACAGCAAGACACTCACTCTCAAAAGAAACATTTATTAACAAGCATAGGGAGGTTAATATGAATAATCAGACTACTCACACTCATACGAGTTCCATCCACCGGCTTGCTTTCTTCCCAAAGTTCATCTTCGTGCCATCGCTTTTCTAGAAAAATGCAGAAATAGGATTCTAGAGCCAAGCGACTTTCCATCGCTTCGATTCATCCAATGTTCAGGTCTTCATTCAATCGAAAAATTATTACCTGTGTTTGGAGACAATCTCCAGTTTATAATTATTATTATTATTATTATCTGTGAGTTCATCAAACTTTCTGATGGTCTGGATAGGAGAGATTCTCGATCTGAGAGCCAGGAGCCCGCCTCCCATTGGGCTTTCAACCGTGACAACTTGGTTGGTCTTTAAGACACCTTGTCCGGGTGTCTGCGATAGCCCAATTGGTAGATGCATCGGCCATGATAGTCGAGGTTCCTGGTTCTAATCCAGGTCGTAGAATTTTTCCTTCTATTTTTCAATCGAAAAATTATTACACTTAAGTTGTTTATTCAGACGTATGCGCATTTCGGTAGCCACGCTGCCTTCTTCAGCGTACAGAGGAATTGATCATAATGGGCTGAGCTGTTCAGATGAGGTAAAGGGCGACAATCGAACAGTGAAGTGTAAATTTCTTTAGATGGGACAAAAGCAGCGCTTTCACAAAGCTCATCGAACCAGAATATATTCCAAATGAAATATACTGAGGTAGTCAAGAAGCCTAACCAACCCAAGTGGTCTTCCATATTATACATAAAAGAAAATAAGATTGACGATTGTCAGAAACAAAATACAAACGAAATAAAAATACAACGAGAAAGAAGATTATCACATTTTCCAGTAGTCCGGGAAGGAAACGTTGCTGATATCTTCAAAGTTGATGTCAAGAATGTGCCTCAGTTTTCGATACTTCATATGCCACTTCATATCCATTGAGTTCTTCAGTATGCCAGTCACTAGGTCATTGTCGTGAATCTTCATCTTCTGCACCATAATGAAAAGGAGGTCCTGTATAAACTTTCCGATGTGGACCATGTTTAAATCTAAATGGATGGATTGGTTTTTTACAGTCCTTCTGTCAAGCTGGGTAATGGTACTCAGGGTCACATTCTGGAACGACTGCAGCTCGCTCCATCTGCTTCTACAGATAGTCATCCACGCAGGCATGCCATATAGGAGTATGGTCCGAATAATCGACTTGTACTGAAGTAACTTGTTGTCGATGCTGAGGGTGCTGTTGCGACCCAGGAGAGCTATGAGACTGTACTTAGCCCTCTTCGACAACAAGTTCTGTACGTTCTTTGTTCAGAGCGTAGGTTATGTGACGATTCCATGAGAGTCTTGAGTCGATGATAATGCCAAGATATTTTTAATTGTCTGCCCAGTCCAGTTTCTTATTGAATAGAACAAGAGAATTTGGGGGGACGCTTGAACTTTCTGTTGAAGTACATAGCCTTGCACTTTCCCACGTTAAGGGTCAGCTTCCAGCAGTTAAATCAGTCTTCGAACATCTTCAAGGCGTGCTGCAGGCGTGTGATAACGTGAGCTGGCTTGTGTGCCCATGTCATAATGGCAGTATCGTCTGCATAGAAATATAGATTACAATTTTTGGGTTTCGGGAAATCATACACAAAATAATTAAATAGCACGGGCCCGAGGACAGAACCTTGAGGGACACCGGCATAGTTTTCACCAACTTCAGCTTGGTAGGACCTGTCGGTGAGAAAGGATTTCACCATCAAAATCAAATCGGGAGCAAACCCGTCTCTAATCATCTTGTAGACAAGGCTCCCATGCCATACCTGGTCAAAAGCTTTACCGACTTCGAGAAATACCACTCCGCAATATCTGGAAAGGTTCAGAAGGGTGCTCAGGTCTTCTACGAGCCTTCATATCTGCAGCTGACAAGAGTGGGCGGCACGAAAGCCAAACTATCTTTCCGAAGTAGATCATTGGCGAGACAGTGGTCTTGGAATCTGACGAGGATCGTTTTCTCCAAAACTTTAGACATCGAGGGTATCAGACTAATAGGTCGGTAGCTCGAGGGAATTGCTGGATTTTGTCCCTGCTTGGGAATACTCAACACAATAGATTGTTTCCAAGAAGCAGGAAAGTAAGAAAAATTCCAGCAATCGCTAATAATGCTGGTGAGATAGTCAATAAAGTTCTTCGGGAGATTCATAAGGGCGTTATTGCTCACCTTGTCTCACATCACAGAAGTGCGGATAAATTTATTGTCAAACCAGCAATTACGCCAATAGAAGTAAACTTCAAAAATTTAGAAAGTGGTAATGAAGTTGATCCTATTTTATACCAGCAAATAAATGATTGGATCGCTTCTGTACCTAGTAATGGGAATGAGACCCGACATATGTTTTGCTGTTACAAACCTTGCGCAGTTTGCTAATCGTCCAACGAATTATCATCTAGCTGCTCTAAAGAGAGTATATCGCTATCTAAAAGGAACAGTAAATAAACGACTGAAATTCGGAAAAATTCAAGGACAATATGTGCTGCAGTTGACGCAAGTTGGTCGAGTACCCGAGATGGAAAGTCTTTCTCTGGATACTTCATTTATTTAGGAGACGAACTGATTCACTGGAAGATCAAAAAGCAAGATACGGTGGTATTGTCATCGTGGCACGGAATTGTAAAGAGAGTTCAAAGAATAAAAAGAATTCTGCGACAAGAATTATTTTCAACAGCAAATGGAAATCAAAAGAAAAAGAGAGAGAGTCGTGAGACGTGCGAGACCGAACTACGAGAAGAGAAGGGTAGCGCGGAAAAAGTCAGAAAGGAATTGGATACCGATGGGAGAAGATGAACCAACTCTGAATTTTAGAATGAGTACCTGTAAAAATCGTTTGAATGCTAAAGATGCACTGTCTTCTAAAATATTGCATAAGATTAGCGGAGCTGACATGCGGAGCTAAGCTTATTCAGAACTTAACCAAGGAAATAATGGCCTGTGTTTTCTACATTTAAGCGAACGCTACGTTGAAGCTGAGCAGCAGGGACGGACACGGGAAAGGCGTCAACCGAAGGAGTTCTTCAGGCAGCCCCATCCCAACTCAGTAGTGATTCAGGACTTCATCAAATTCACTTATATCGGTAATGTTATTTTGACTGTTTATAACTCTTACATAAATAGCGTATCCTCGCCGAGCTTCTCCTTGTCCAATGTTACATGTTGCCGTATAAATAACACTCGGGATAGTCGGGAAATTTTTACAGAATTAAAAATTTCTAAAATGCAGTGCGACAGTTCAAGATGCGTTTCCGTTCAGTTTAACGGCTTATTGCGAAATAGGCGTCGGAGGATTTTTAACGGCGGTCTGAGAGACAAAGAAACCCCCCCCCAAAAAAAAATTGTACGGGGCTGTGTTGGGACACGGCCGCTAGTTAAGTCGTAGAATACGTCTTGTGGCTACAGGGCGAATAAGAAATCATTTTGTACAACACGATTTAAAAATTTTCATTTCTGACATAAAATGTTCAATTTACTTGCAATATATCATAATTTTTTAACCAGACACGTTATTTTTAACCGAACCTTAATTATAAGTCATTCACAACTTAGAAATCAGTGGTCTGTGATGAGAGAAGTATGATACAAATGTCAACAGACTAGAATCAATATCAAATCTGTAGTACTGCCACTCAATGTAGTAGGTGATTCGATGGGCATGTAATCTAAATTGAAACGTTTCTTCACAAAGCCAAGAGCTGTAAGTTTGTTATAGCATCTACATTGAAGTCTCCAAATATCATAATTTGCACATCAGTATCCACCATCCATGTTGTCTTTGATAGGTGTAGTTGCTGGTGAATATTTCATCATCGCAGTGAATAACAACATTGCCATATCAGATATCGAACATTAGGATGATTTTAAACAATGCCTAGTATAAATCTCACCGCACTTTAACCATACAAATATTACCGATACCAGCGTCAATCAGTCATCTATAGTTTGACCAGTCTATCAGTGTATGTTCGCATTCGGTTAAAGAGTTAATATTTCTGAAGATCGCAACATCACCTGCTTTCCTATAACTTATTACACCTCAGTTACCAGTGCTGTTGTCACCTCATTTTCGTGAGGAAAATAGAGAGATCGAATGAGGTGACAAAAGAAGAGAAGGAGAGAAGCGATCAAGATAGATGAAAGAAAAATCCCGCCCCCGCGGAAGAGAATAAAAGAGGTCGGAAGGAGAGAGACCAACTCGCTCGCCGATTGGTGGAAAAGAGGGAAAATGAAATTGAAAGAAAAAAAAATTTCTAGAGAAGACAGAGGGTCGAGAGAAACGAATGAGAGAGGATGGACTGATAGGAGTTCTTGCTGATGGATTCGACAAGTGCCGGGGAAGCAAGGGAAACAAGATTCAGCAAAGAATGGTCGAGATGTCAACAGCCGGCCGCTATCGAGGAATTTAGCGAAGGCTGCAAGGAACTCGGTGTGGAGAAGCCGGAACGGTTTGCGAAGCGAAGGAACGACTTCCGCAGACGGAGGGCAGGTGAATGACCTCAACCGACCAACCCAGGAAAAGGCCTATCTCAAGGCACCAAGTAAGCGTAACGTTTCCTAGGCCATTTCGCCCGCGCTAAGTGTTATCCATTCCGCGAAAGAGCTAAGAATATTAAAGCATATGAGCCATGGACATTTCGTTCACAGAGAGCTCGTCCTAACCGCCCAGCTAATGCGAATCAGTTAAAAGATTCAACTGCGGACATTGAACTGACAATAAGTGGAATCATTGCTGAGAACGAGTCTCTTGATATGTCAGTTATCTCCTCGGTGGTGCAGGTTACGACCAGATAAATAATTCTCCTGATAAAAAGATATGTGGACAAACCATTAAGGATAATGTTAGTGAACCTGTGAGTGACGCAGTTATATCGCAGGATTCCCCTAACGACTTTTTCACATCTAGTGCCCAGAGCGCAGCTGTTTCTCGCCAATTAGACGACGTCAGCCAGCTCAGCCAAGCAGTGAACCCAATTCTTCGCTCTCGTGGGAGAGAGAGGATTTA
>JAHWFO010045149.1:1638024-1654260 GCA_023313115.1 Rhysida immarginata | reverse complement strand
TGAAGATCTTTTTAGATCTTAACTCCGTGGAGGCAATACCATCTGCCTCTCCACTTCAAAAGAGGATTTACTTTCTGGTGAATTTGTGCCTACCCGGGTGGCCAAAGCGGGTAGGTGTCGGGAGTTAGCTTCCGACCAGCGAAAGCTGTGGGCCAAGTTCATGTTACCTCGTTAGAGGTGTTTAAGTTTTTTACGTTAGGTGTAGCATAATGCCACTTGTAAGATCTTTTTAGATCTTAATTCCGTGGAGGCAATACCATCTGCCTCTCCAGTTCAAAAGTGAGAGAGGAGCGAACTTTCTCTTGGATTTGTGCCTATTCGGGTGGCCAAAGCGGGTAGGTGTCGGGAGTTAGCTTCCGACCAGCGAAAAGCTGTGGGCCAAGTTCATGTTGCCTCGTTCACAGCCTACTATATAAATAACAGCCTGTTCAATCGACACGATTTCCATTGAAATCTTAAGACTGCCTTAGTTCAACGACTTCTCACGTGAGGGCGCTTTTAGTAACAACTGTGTTTACTTATGCAGAGAGCTACAGCTGATCAAGTCTTTTTAAGTGTCAAAATGAAACAATATTCCTAGATATTAATTAATATGCACCATTAACAAGCCAAAGAATGTTACTTTTCAAAAAAAAAGCGACATGTTATAAAAAAAGTTTTTTTTAACAATTATATAAGATTAAATATAAAATTAAGTATTAAACAATGTTAATATATAAGATTAATATATTATATATAAATGGTAAACCTATAAAGTAACGTCCCAAAGATGGCAGAATTCGGGAGGGCATCTATATAATTTTTTTAATAACTTTATTTATTTTATATATATTACTAATAAAATTGTTTGTTCATACTCAGAAATAGTTCCGCACATTTCTCATCACTGCATTATTGCCAATTTAAATATCTTAAGCTTAAATTTGGTCTTTTTTTTTAATCGAATCATTAATATACAAGATTAATATATTAATATATAAGATTAAATATATATATATATATAAGATTAAATATGCAGCCTGTTTGTAGGCTACCAGTAGAACGCAATAGAATGGTAGCAGTGGTAAGGCTTTTTCAAGGCTAACAAGGCTTTCTTCACCCTACTTAAAAGCGCCCTCCTCCTTTACTGCGGTGAAACTTGGAAACTGTCGATTGAACAGGCTGTTATCTATATAGTAGGCTGTGCCTCGTTTGAGGTGTTTTCAGTTTTTTACGTTGGGTGTAGCATAATGCCACCTGAAGATCTTTTTAGATCTTAACTCCGTGGAGGCAATACCATCTGCCTCTCCACTTCAAAAGTGGGAGAGAGAGGAACCAAGTTGCAATAATAGCGTGCCTTTAGCGTTAGGTAGTGTCGACAGGGCCCTAGTCGTTCTGCCGCGCTCGGTAGGCAGCATTGCGTCCTTTGGTAGTAAACCTTTTGCTTATTGCTGTGTGTGTGTGTGTATTGTTACAGCTGACGCCTTGACTGGATGTACATTAATGTGTTCTTATATTTTCCCACTAGCTCTCACCTGCGAGAAGCTTTACCCTTCGAGGTTGCCACTCTCTGATTCAACGGTAGCCATTAGCAGTTTCTACACGTACACTTGTATTCGTCAGGGTTGGTTCGTTCATCGATTAGGCGAAGAGAAACCCTTTTAGAAGACAGCTTAATATATCCGGAAGATCGCACTCAAGCCAGACGACTGCTTAAGTAACCCGGATAAGCGAATTGCTTCAGACAGCTTCCTTACATTATTTATTTAAATATACAAATTATTAATACCCAGACGGGTAAAGATTTCAATTCATACTTCTGATCTTATATTTAAAAGCTAGAAGCTTTATTTACATGTATGAGTTGGCCTGCGGTCAGCTAATTAACTGAACTCTGAAATTAAATAGATTTAAAATTCAATTTAGAATTCAATTAAAATTCTCCCACCTTTTTCCTCCTTCACACTAAACATTTACTCTGCTCAGTGGTTTAGTTGTGACGCTGTGCATACGCTACTAAATACTGTGCATTGAGATTGGTAACTATAACGTTTAAAATATTCTGTTGTTCACTGGAATCATCATCATTGTTGTATCTAACAGTATCGTTGTTTGTATTTTTAATATGAAATTTTTTACGCGTTTGGTGAATGTTAGCATGTGCGATTCCAATCTCTTGTATTCGTCTCTGAACCTTTTCATCGAAAGTGCTTGACTATCTGGAGTGAGGTAGCAATTACAGTGGTCTTTTGAGTTAGTTAAATATAATCCATCTATACTAGTTACTCTATTCAATCCAAACATTAACAGTTGATTTTATTCTGATATGTCATAATCATAGAAGATACGGTCAAATGTAGCACCTTGGGATTTAAGTGCCGTGATCTCAGCGGCTGGTGCCAATGGGAACTGTTCACGTTTACATTTGATCGTGCTACCTAAATTGATGTTCTCTGTACGTTTAGTGATTGCTGTCCATTTCAAAGCATCATTTGTGTTGTCTTTGAACTTGGAAGTCAAAGGTGGCTTACATTTGATTCGTGCCCATTTCTTCGTTTGGCAACTATAACCTTAAACAAAAGATGCATTGCTTATGCTGATGTTATAGATGTTGTTCACTCGTTTCTTTATTTTCGAACTCACAACCATAACCTACTACACTCATCTCTTTCACATGCTGTACAGGAGTGAGCACAGGGTCAATAAACAACATTAGAAAAATGATTTCGAATATTTTCGGATTTGCTCAATAGACTTATAATGGGAACAATAAATGACTATAACTCGGAAACTCCTTGATGGCTGCCACTGATATTTGTCACGCACTTATCCAAGGACCTCGTCATTGTTTCATACAAAATTAGCTTCCTTTTTTACGTTGCAAGTACACCGATCGCACCGTTTACAAATCCATCTTCCACATCGATATTCACTCTCAACATGTACTGTACGGTGAGTCAATAGCCAAGCATGTAGGATATTGCAAGCCTCCTAATTCGACAATATCCATCTTTTGTATTGTTGTGTTCTTGCTGGATCTAATTCACTTTGCGGCCATAACCATTAATTTCATTACTGGCAAAACAACTTATTACACATGATAGCATTCTTGTTGGGAGCATCAACGCTGATGTTGCGATGAAACAGCCTAAAGGTACCCGGTAAAAATTATAAAGGTGATTATAATTAAAGTCCCTTTGTAAAAATGCTATAAAAAAACAACCATGAGTCCGAATGACTTCAAATTTGGACTGAGCATTCTTGAAGAAGGGGCATTTGATATAGGATAAGAAAAAAATAGTTCCAAAATTTATCACTAGATGGCGCTGTAAGCGGCATAACGGAAGCGGATTCAGCTAGAAGTGACATTTTGAATTGAAATACGACGGCTTTGGCATGAGTTGTTTATGGCATGATGTTTTTACATTAAAGTTGGTCAAGGAATGCAATTGACACTAAAACAAGTTAAACATGATTTTTTTTTTATTATACAGTACAGTATTAGCAAAAAATCAACTGTACCGGTCAATGAACATGATTGCTTCGGGTTTGATGATGGAAAACATGACTTTCAAGTCATTTAACAGTTGTGGCACTGTTAGTGCAAAGCCCATCCACCACGGCAAGGTCGTACCACATCGGATGGGAAAAATCGGTTTTTAATTGTCCTTGGGCCAAAAACCGCATAAAAAGCACATGATGGTTCGGTTTTTAATTGTCCTTGGGCCAAAAACCGCATAAAAAGCACATGATGATTCGGTTTTTAATTGTCCTTGGGCCAAAAACCGCATAAAAAGCAACAATGGAAACGCCTATTAATTATCTCGGGACTTGCGCAAGACATGTTCAATATGCTGTCCACCATTTTCCTCCACAAGTTTTAACCGATAAACAGCATGTTCCACAACAGACCGGAGTGTCTCCGGGGTCACGTTGTGAACGTGGTGCGTAATCCGAGCCTTCAATTCCGCTAAATTTGCAACTGGGCCACTGAACACATGATTTTTAAGGTAACCCCAGAGCCAGAAGTCACAAGGATTGAGGTCCGGTGATCTTGCAGGCCAGGCTCTCGGAAAATGACGGCTGATAATTCTATCATCTCCGAAATGTGTCTTCAGCAGTTGCTTCACTGGCTTTGCAATGTGCGGAGGAGCGCCATCTTGCATGAAAATTATTCTATCCACGCATGCATGCTGTTGAAGTGTTGGAATTACCTGGTTGCGTAAAAGACACGCATACCGTTGACCATTGACTGTACAGGTAACGGGACCCGCAGGACCCACTTCCTCGAAAAAAAATGGCCCTATAATCAATGATGCTGTCATCCCGCACCACACAGTTACCTTTGCAGAATGAAGCGGTATTGAAACACATGCGAAAGGATTTTCCGTTGCCCATATCCTGCAATTTTGTGTATTGACAACGCCGTGGAGATAAAAATGGGCTTCGTCTGTCCACAAGATGTTCCATGGCCATTCATTGTCCACTTCCATGCGAGCTAGAAATTCTAAAGCAAACGTGTGTCTAATTGGCAGGTCAGCAGGAAGTAACTCCTGAACATGGGTAATTTTATAGGGATAACAATGCAGGATATTGCGTAAAATTTTATTGACCGTGCTCACAGGCATGTCTAAAGTTCGGGCAATTCCCCGTGCACTGCACGTTTGCACACCACTGTTCGACCCTTCCTCTAATGCTTCAGCCACATCTTCTACTGACGTCAAAGCAACTGCTTTCCTCCCTCTGCCAGATTTCACTGCAAAAGAACCTGTCGCTTCGAATTTTTTAATCATACACCTCAGAGCCTTTGCAGACATCGGACCACATCCTTTTTTCATTCCCTTTAATACCCGAAATTTCTTTAAAGCTGCTATGGCAGAGTCGCCATTCTTGTAAAAAAGCTTCACAAGCAGAGCGCGATCCTTCATTGACAGACCCATGGCAAGCTGCTGAGATACAAATATGACGAGAACGCCATGAGGCCTGCGTTTTTATAACACATGCAATGTCTCATGCGCATGCGTATCTTTCAATTTGCATAGTACAAATCCTCCTAGGCATAATATGCCGCTTACAGCGCCATCTAGTGATAAATTTTGGAACTATTTTTTTTCTTATCCATATCAAATGCCCCTTCTTCAAGAATGCTCAGTCCAAATTTGAAGTCATTCGGACTCATGGTTGTTTTTTTATAGCATTTTTACAAAGGGACTTTAATTATAATCACCTTGTACATAGGGCAAATTTTCCATGCACCATTGTTTACTTTTAAATTTTCTCTAAATCAACTGCTTTCTCCTGAGAAAGCAATCTTTCACCATTGTCGATCTTGGTCAGTCTAGTTGAGAATATTTCTTTACTCTGGCACATCACTCGTGACAAGTGAAATGAATTGTCGACGATATTGGGCATTACTCGTCTGAACTGACCATACGTATCTTATCAATTATTACACAATTCACAGAAAGGAATTGGCGATAATATTGTTGTAGGACCTAAGGAGTCAATCCACTAACCCTTTTGCTCTGCGGTGTGATTCTAAATACAGAGTGTACAGATTTTAAACAGTGCAGAGTGTTCCCGTTCAAGTTCACTGCAGCCTTACCAGTGGACGCACAGACTATATAAGCATTACGAATTGTATTCTGCCGTTGT
The DNA here is from genome assembly GCA_023313115.1 of Rhysida immarginata. NCBI lineage: Eukaryota > Metazoa > Arthropoda > Chilopoda > Scolopendromorpha > Scolopendridae > Rhysida > Rhysida immarginata. Next base: position 1,648,626 of record JAHWFO010045149.1, on the reverse strand, counting down.
CGAACCAATTTAAGGTTTAATTTTCCATGATTAATTTCTATCGCGTGTGCATAATCTGGGTATAAATTCTAAGATCAACTCTCTCTGTTCACATTACTCTGCAGATGTTTGGCCATCACATTGCTACACTTTCTTACAAGTGCGATAACCTTGCCGGTCTCGTATTCGAATTCATCGTTGTTCTCATAACCCGTCTCGCCAACAACACTTCGCATGTACTCATCTTTTATTTTGTTCCCTTTGCAAGTTGTTTGCAATGCCGTCTTCTTTCTTGCACAGTTCTCTAAGTTCTTCCATCAATGCATCTATATCTGTTGCTTTCGTATTCTTTCCTTCTGGCTAAAATGTTCACCTCGTTCGCATCGTACAATTGGATGAATTTGTGTACATCTAATACATCTATAACTTTATTGCGAAATGGATAGAACAATGTAACCATTGATTGTAATTGATTGTGTCATCGATGCTATAATGACGGTATCATTCACTCTGTGCCCACATTTCTGCGTCTATATGTATTGATGTTTGAACTAAAAATGTCATAGGCTCCATCGTTTTCATTAGCAGTATTTTGTTGTTCAGTGGCTTCATGGCCATCTGTATCATCAACATCTATTCTCTTGATATGTCTTATATTCATTACCGGTGTATATCATGCAATAAAATAAGTTAAACTTATGCTATCTAATTCTGCCGGTCTCTCACCATATTTTTTTTGATTCATAGATTTAGCCTGTTGAATTTTCATCTAAATCTTCTTTGTCCATCCCTGCACGTCTCTTCTTAGCTTTGTGTATCTGTTCTGACAAAACGGTCGAAATGTTGGCGACTAGTCTACAAATGTGGCTCATCAAATGGTTGACGCAGAAGATATTACATCCCGCGTCTTAGGCACACATCTGCATCGTGTCTAATAGTTTTAATTTTGTTCTACAATGAATGCACAGCATGAAATCATTCACATTGGACTGATGAAACTGATGGAGCAAACATATCACACTACCGTTAAGTGGGTGCTTTAAGTCCTTCTCAAACTGAAATCTATTATAAACATTACTTGAATATCCAAATTCTTTGATACTGAATATAAAACGAAATATGAATTCAGTCTCCCAAATTTTCGCATGTATGTCGCTCCTTACTTAAATCATATTTGATGAAGATGCTGTTGATGTTGACGGTTATGGCTCGTTATGGACTTTCACTGATTGAATTCTATCACTCCATGTAGAAACGTTTATGTCATCAGATATGTTATTTGAGTCGAACTTTCAGTTATTGGCGCATTCGTATCGAGCTATAGTTCATCTTGGCGGCGCGGCGCCTCAACTTTGAGGCGTTCTTTGTTGATCCCATTGACGCTCAACATCGGACATCCGGGTCTTTTTGGATTCCCCATCTCTCGATCTATATTCCTGTGACGATTTCTATAATTTTTCTCGTGTTTATTAGGCATAAATTTGGAAATTCTATACTTTTTGCGAAATTTCTACACTTTGAAGGCCGATATCTTAGACACTATTAAATATTGAGGTTTAAATTTTAAGCCATTTTATAAAGCGCAGAAAGATAAAACAAATGACACCTCAAACGTCGTGGTAGCACAAAGGAAGCCAGCGCTAGACTAATTTAATTTCCCCCATAGAGCAGATTTTCTGACTCAACTTTGCACTGCGATTGCGTCAGCCAATGAGGTCAGCACGAAATCAGTGATGATCTAAAACATGCTTTGTTCTATACTCTATCGAATGCGATATCGATCATTCTTCTATCATTAATAGTTTTCACGTTATTAAAGTTTTCGTGATCAACATTTTTCGTGATATTCACGATTTAAGCGTGGCATCCTAGTCTCGAAACGTAAGACGTATTCTACGTCAAAACCGCATCAAGGAAAGTGTTCCTTGCTTCTCTTGTGTTTTTTTTAATGGATATTGTCTGCCAAGATAATTGGGCGAATTGCAAGATTGTTTAGCCCGTAATACTTTCAGTTTCATTTCTTAAGAAAGTATTTGGAGTATATTCATAGCTTTTGCGCTTGAATGGAATTTTTGGAAATTTCTATGCTATAAGTCCTACGGATTTAGGAGCGGAAGTAGTTAATTGATCTTTATTTCTAATTAACGTTGGAGGACCTATTGCTTAATTGAGGGTCTATTATAATGGATAAAGATAATTAATTTTAAACTTTCCGGCATTCTCAGAAGAGGAGATATCTTACCTGTGGAATTATTTAAGCTAAAGAGCGCCCGGATTGCATATTGTGTGGCGTATATGTTTTGATGCATAAAGAAGCAAGATCTCAATTGAATGGAACATTTATTTTTACTAATACCTTAAATTCTAGTGTGGTAGAATACATGCCTCTTGCTTTAAGTTTCATATTTAATGACATTTTCTTTTTTTTTGTTTTCCTTTACTTGAGTTCCGTGGAAGGACCGGCCGAATATCAGCATCCTCGACTTCACGACGGAGCTTCATTCCGCAAACGGAAGATATTCCGGGTTCTGCAAGATTAAACGAAATCTTTCACTTACAATGGAAACCCACATAGCCTTTTTTTTGCGCGCAAGTATACCGTGGAAGCGATAGCGTTGCGCGGCAGTGAAGCGCCCCAGAAGTGCGCAGAGTTCAAAAAACATGGCGGAAAGAGGGGAAGCAAACTTGTTAGCGGCGATCGTCAAAGAATTGCAGTTAGAGCACTGTTATTAAGCATAAAACCTTAATTTTGCTGTACAATTATTCGTCTCGAAATAATTTATAAGACGAGGTAGGCATCCATGAATACTATTTTTATTTAACATTATAAAGCACCGCGATACACACCTCCTCACCAACGCAACGTATTACTCGACGTTGCACATGAAACCATCCCCGTGTTTGATTACCGAATTATTTAATAAAATGAAATAATAAATTAAGGAAATAGTTAATAATTACTCTAGGTATTTTTTACTGGAAGGCAATTAGCTAATTGTAATAATCTATTTTAAAAACTAAGTTTTTAGAAATTTGAAAAGCCATTCAATTGCCATCTGCTGCTGTCTATTTCATCTGAAGAGGATTCGTGCTTATTGCTGTGAGTAGTGGAAGAAAGAAGTTCCGTTAAGCGCATTAATACACCGCTTTAACAATTGAGTCCTTGTATGACTGTGTGCTCAAATTTTTTCGTTTTCGTGGTTTAGTTTGAAAGAAACAAAAATCCGCACTCTCTTATTTTGCAAGCATCTATTGTAGCTTCAATTGAGTAACATATTTCAATTTGGTGGAAATATGTGACATACATGTTCGAGGGATTCCCTTGTTAGCCAAGCAAGCTATTGTGTTCTGTGTGTAAATTATGACATATCTTTGATTTATTAATGCAACTGTAAATTAATAAACTTTAAGATACGTACTGGAGGAAATTTCTTACCTCGTATTAGTTTTCCAATACAACAAGATACTGTAAAAAAAAGGAAAGAAATCAATTTATTTGTGCTTTCTTTAAGCTTTATTATTAATTAATAAACTGTTTCAATTTATAAATCACATTTGCTCTGTATTTTTACTCACCTATCACGCTTCCACGTTACAGACAGGTGTGCGTTTGGCAGCGAGCGTGACCATGACGTATACGGACCACAACAGGAGCGTCTGCGTTTGGCAGCAGGCGTGACCACGACAGAAACGGACCGATTTTAGGATATTTCTCCACGTTTTGGAAGGCAGTCGTGTTTTTCAACGCAAGCAAGTTGCATCAACGTTGCGAATACTGGACAATGATTTCGCCGAACGGGTGTGCGTTAGAATGAATCTTTCGAAAAGAAGACAACGAGCTCCTAAGTGTGTAGTATTGATAGTTCTAGTCTTAACGATGGCGTCGCCCCTGCAGGAATTGACAGAGGCAGTTAGATATTTAAGATTATCACCCACACAGCGGGTAGTAGATAGTCTGCAATTCCCGTTATTTCACGGATACCTGACGAGGATCCAGAACAATTTTTAAATTTATTCATGGCTACTGCGCGTAGCAAAAATGTCCCGGAGGACCATTGTGCCAAATTTATTACGAATTATTTGCGAAGAGCGGCATTGGATTGGATTACCTTTTATGTACATAACCGACAAGTAACATGGGACGAATTTAAGTATGCATTTTTACAAACTACGTGAGAGGTCAAACACAGTTATCTTGATGCACGGACTTGCAGAAACTCAGAATAAAAGGCAATAATTTAAATGACTATGTGGTTAAGTATAGAAAATTAGTAAACGGATTATTGGAGTCGTCTGATGCAGAAAAATTGTACTTCTTGGTCCAAGGGTTGCCAAAAGAGTTGGCGGCCAAGGTTAAATTGATTGGATGTTCGACGGCAGAGCAAGGGATTGCGTATATAGAAAGATGGTTCAAAGCATATGATATGGAACCAACGACGGAAAGTGCAGAGCCAATGCAATTAGGAGCGATGGCAAAAGAAACGGGTACAAAAAGGAAAGGAAAAAGCGTCAAGTGTTTTAACTGCGGTCAGATTGGTCATATTAGGAAAGACTGTAGAAGTAAATCCACGCGCAAAGAGGGGCCAAGACTTAGAGACTCCATCAACTTCATTAGTCATGATAGAAAAAAGTCATTATTCGTAATTAAATTGATGGTGGGTGGAGAGTGCTGCAAGACTCTAGTTGACACCGGTACACTGGAAAATTATTTCAGTGAAAGTTTAGCTGCTAAACTAAAACTAAAACCAGTCAAGTCTAAACGAAATATGGTCATCACGTATGCCAAGACCAAGCGATAGAAGATCAGTTCCTGTGCAAAGCAGAAAATACCGGGCAAAGCTAAATTTTAATATCTTGCCCCTACAAATTTATGACATTATTCTAGGGGCTATATGGGGAAAATATATTAATGTGCTACTCCAATGAAAGACAAAACGATGTGTGTTAAACATTAAAGGACAGCGAATATGGTTACTGCAGTGGAAACCAGAAGCTGCAGATAATTTGCTGTCAGCGCAGGAGCTTAATCACATCTTATTGCATGGTAATAAAGACTCAATTTTTGTGCTTTACTTAAAAAACTCTAAGGATAGTAATGAATTTCAAGCCCATAAATCTTGTCTTAAATTAATTTCAGAATTTAAGGGAGTCTTTTGAGAGGAGTTGCCTGCTGGGTTGCCGCCTAAAAGAAATACTCAGCACGATATAGAGCTCGAACCGACGGCTGCACCGTTTAACTCAACATTGTACCCACTGTCACGGAAGGAGGGAGATGAGCTTCAAAGGACCATAGAAGATTTACTGAGTAAGAACCTTATTAAACCTTCTATTTCTTTCTTTGCATCCCCGGTATTACTTGTAAAAAAAAAAGATGGATCATTAAGAATGTGCATAGACTTTAGAAAATTGAACAAAATAACGAGGGTCAACTTTTATGCCACACCCCGAGTTGACTCCCTTATCGATAGACTGTATAGTGCCAAAATCTTTACTAAGCTGGATATACTGCAGGCATACCATCAAGTCCGTCTAAAGGAGGATGTAACGCATTTGACAGTGTTTAAAAAGCGTTTTGGTCTCTTTGAATACAAAGTACTTCCTTTGGGCTAAAGGGAGCAGCGGCCACATATTCTAAAACCATGAACGAGGTCCTAGGGGATCTTATAAAAAAGGGAGTGGTGTCATATTTTGACCTCATCTTAATCTATGCTGAAAATTTAAAGGAGCTTAATCAAATCACATGGGAAGTGCTAGAGCGGCTTAAAATTAGTCGCTTCTACTTAAAGAAGTCAAAATGCCAATTTGGAGTTCGAGAAGTCCAGTACTTAGGGTTTTGTATTAGCTTTACGGGGCGTCAGTGTGAAGATGGACTACGAAAGTTATTAGGCAATGGCCCGAGCCTAGAATTACAACACAATTGAGATTGTTCCTAGGAACTGTACAATTTTAGAGCTTTCGTCCAGGACTATTAAAATATATCGGCGCCACTTTTTAGATTGCTCAGGAAGGACGAACCGTTTGTATGGACACGGGCTCAGCAAATTGCTTTTGAGCAGCTTAAGTGGGTTTTCACCAATCCGCGAATGTTAAAGATTTGTAACCCCGAATTGCCGCTTCACATATTATGCGACGCATCGTCCATAGCCATTGGTGCTGTAGCAGCTCAACAATACAAGACTAAACTTTTTCCGGTGGCTTTTGAATCAAGGTGTTTCAGAGAACATGAGAATAAGTTATCAATCTACAATAAAAAGCTGCTAGCAGTGGCACACGCCACCAGAGTATGGAGGCATTACTTACACCAAACAGCGACTACAATTTACACTGACAACCAGTCAGTGTCACGGTTATTAACACAACCAAAGCTTTCACAATTGCAGGCATCAGTGTTGCAGTACTTGTTGGACTATGGGGTCGACCTTAAGTATATCAAGAGCGAAAATAATTTTACAGCTGATGCCATCTCCAGAATGAGAACCGAAAGTGAAATGAACTCGATAGAATCGCAATCTACATTCCGGCCGGGGCGGGCGAGGATGTCACGGAATTGCGAAGAGAGTTCAAAGATTAAAAAGAATTCCGCGACAAGAATTATTTGCAACAGCAAATGGAAATCAAAAGAAAAAGAGCTCACCTCAGGAAGCGAGAGTGGAACGGTCGACAGAGTCGCGAGATGTGCGAGACTGGACCATGAGAAGAGAAGGGGAGCGCAGAAAAAGTCGGAAAGGAATTGGATACCGATGGGAGAAGATGAACAAGCGAGTGCGACTGGCTTGAATATTAGAATGAGTACCTGTAAAAATCGTTTGAATGCTAAAGATGCACAGTCTTCTAAAATATTAGATAAGATTAGCGGAGCTGACGAGCAGAACTATTCAGAACTTAACCAAAGAAATAATGGCCTGTGTTTTCTACATTTAAGCGAAAGCTACGTTGAAGCTGAGCAGCAAGGACCGACACGGGAAAGGCATCAACCGAAGGAGTTCTTCAGGCAGCCCCGTCCCAACTCAGTAGTGATTCAGGACTTCATCAAATTCACTTATACCGGTAATGTTATTTTGACTGTTTATAACTCTTACATAAATAGCGTATCCTCGCCAAGCTTCTCCTTCTCCAATGTTACATGTTGCCATATAAATAAAACTCGGGATAGTCGGGAAATTTTTACAGAATTAAAATTTCTAAAATACAGTGCGACAGTTCACGGTGTGTTTCCGTTCAGTTTAACGGCTTGTTGTGAAATAGGCGTCGGAGGATTTTTAACGGTGGCCTGAGAGAAAGAAAAAAAAAACCGCATCAAGGAAAGTGTTCCTTGCTTCTCTTGTGTTTTTTTTAATGGATATTGTCTGCCAAGATAATTGGGCGAATTGCATGATTGTTTAGCCCGTAATACTTTCAGTTTCATTTCTTAAGAAAGTATTTGGAGTATATTCATAGCTTTTGCGTTTGAATGGAATATTTGGAAATTTCTATGCTATACGTCCTACGGTTTTAGGAGCAGAAGTAGTTAATGGATCTTTATTTCTAATTAATGTTGGGAGGACCTATTGCTTAATTGAGGGTCTATTATCAAGGATAAAAATAATTAATTTTTAACTTTCTGGCATTCTCAGAAGAGGAGATATCTTACCTGTGGAATTATTTAAGCTAAAGAGCGCCCGCATATTGTGTGGCGAATACAGGGTCGGGACACATTAATATGACCACCTCTCCTCTAACATGTTGGAATGGTATGCAGATGAAAAATCATTGCATATCATTATAAGCTGACAACAGCAGACGTGTAGTAGCATCCGTTAACACAACAATTGTCGCCGTCATGGTTAGAGCAAGTGACCTGTCGGACCTCCAAAAGGGGATGTCATTAGCTATCGGGCCAAGGGGGGCAGCATTTCAGAAACGGCCACCTTTGTAAACTGCTTTAGGGCTGCTGTTGTGAAGATGTATCGCGACTGGACGAACCAGACAGTTTCGAGCAACCGAAGAGGTAACTGTAGGGCCCCACGGACCATCGATCCTAGAGGCGAGCGTCCGTTACGATGACTGGCCAAGACCAATCGGCATACCACTGTTGAGCAACTAACACAGCAAATGAACAGTGGGGCCACTATGCGTGTCAGCACCAAGACAGTGCAACGATCCCTCTTGAGGTTGGGGCTCCGGACCAGGCGTATGGTAACATCACCCATGTTGACGCCTGTGCATCGCCGAAAACGCCTCCATTTCGCAATGGACTATCGCCACTGGACCTCGGCCGAGTGGCAAAGGGTTGCTTTCTCTGACGAGTCGCGGTTTCTGGTGAACACAGTGGACGGACGATGGAGAATTCGCCGGGAAGCATCTGAGAACAGGCATCCGGAAACCATCGTTGGCAGGCTGGTGGGGGAGGTGTGACTGTTTGGGGGATGTTTTCGTGGTATGGTCTGAGTCCACTGATACCGCTGAAGGGTACACTGAATGCTGTTCATTATCTGACGATCGTCGCAGACCAGGTACACCCCTTCTTGTCGACAGTGTTTCCCCAGGGGTATGGCACCTTTCAACAGGACAATGCCCTGCCATACTGCCGAAATTGTCCATGACTGGTTCGAGGAGCATGAGGATGAATTCAAGCTACTCCCATGGCCACCAAAGTCCCCGGACCTCAACCCCACTGAACATTTGTGGGTCCATCTCGATCGCCATGTCCGCAAGCTGGACCCTCCACCACGCACGTTGATGGAATTACGGGATGCACTGATCGCCGAATGGTCCCAGATACCTGCAACCACCTTCCGAGGACTTATTGACTCTCTGCCACGTCGACTAGCTGCTGTGCTTGCCGCCAAATGTGGAAATTCCGGATACTAGCAGGTGGTCATATTGTGTCCCAACCCTGTATGTTTTGATGCATAAAGAAGCAAAATCTTATTTGAATGGAACATTTATTTTTATTAGTGCCTTAAATTCTAGTGTGCTAGGATACATGCCTCTTGCTTTAAGTTTCATATTTAATGACATTTGCTTTTTTTTTTGTTTTCCTTTACGTCCGAGTTTCAGCATCCTCGAGTTCACGACGAGGTCTTCACGAAGAGAAGGTCAAGGTACAGGAGCTTCAGTCCGCAAACGGAAGATATTCCGGGTTCTGCAAGATTAAACGAAATCTTTCACTTAACCAAGCAAGCTAATGTGTAAATTATGACATATCTTTGATTTATTAATGCAACTGTAAATTAACAAACTTTAAGATACGTACTGGAGGAAATTTCTTACCTCGTATTAGTTTTCCAATACAGTAAAATACGGTAAAAAAAGGAAAGAAATCAATTTATTTGTGCTTTCTTTAAGCTTTATTATTAATATTAGAGTGGGATATTTTTGTTTCAATAAAAACATCGAGCACACGTTTGGCTAGGCATGTCTCATCGCCATATTGTATAAGCACTATTTATTTCTCAAGGAACAAGAGCACACACAGCTTACCACACAAAGAGAAAGAGCATAAAGTGGCCACCAGGATGCTCTGCTATACCAACACCCCTCCGGCAGAGAATCCCGTGGTCACTAGCGATAAAATTTTAACTAGTTAACCACAAATTCTAATTTACTCAATAAAAATTATAAATTATATACGGATAATCTAATTTTTCATGTAAATATGTATAATATTCTTATTACTTAAAGGTAAACTCCACGAAAAAAATCGACTTTATTTTTTTTGTATCATAACATTAATCCAGGTTAATAGATTATATATCATTCAAAATTTTTCGATTTTTCCTAATATTTTATTAAGAAAAAAGCCTCGGAAATTTGAAAATTTGCGTGGGATCTTCCATTCCCTTGACGACGGAATAAGCTGTCATTTCCTGCCGCGAGGACCTCGGGGAATTTCGTCGCCGAGATTCTAGTCACTTAGAACGATTCTACATATCATAAGATTTTGCTAACCTGTTTTATGTGGGAATGCCTTCAATTTGTTCTCTATTTGGATGTGTAAATAGACAGTCAGATAGAAATTTCACGTTTCATAGATTTCCACAATCAGAATCGATTAAAAAACAGTGGATTAGTAGTTTTTGACAGCGATGGAACTCGTATCCAACTCCAAGCAGCATCGTGTGTTCATTTCAAAGCCTCTTGCTTTGTCTACACATCCGCCGTTGTAAATTCAGTATCAATTCAAACAAGAAATTCGCTGAAACTGGATCACATATAAGGTGGAACTAGATGCTCTTCCAACTCTAAACGGGCCTGGCGTTCTTCAAGAACAACGACCGCAATAGCACTCGTTAAACGCCGAAGGAATGAGGAAGTAGGCCTATCTACTGTGTAAGGGCACACGCCGCCGTAATGTGCACACGCCGACGCGGCAAGCAGAAGATCCCGTTTCACGGTTTAATACATAGGGCTGTATATCGCAGAAGTTTCTGTAGCATTTAATTCTGCTAACAGCCCTTGTACATCGCTGTCACTGTCGGTCTTGTTTTCATATTCGCAGTCTATTGTAGGCCTAATCCACTGCGATGCCCTGACCATTTACTGATAGCGGTGCCTGCACTGCCCTGACAATTTACTGATAGCGGCACCTGCGATAGTTTCTAATGTATGAAGTCACGATCCCGAAATGTGGCGTCAGTGTCG
>JAHWFO010045149.1:1621624-1637924 GCA_023313115.1 Rhysida immarginata | reverse complement strand
AAGTGAAAATTTTTATACATGCTACGTTATTATTGACCCCTTCATCTTTCATTTTAAACAAAGTTGTTTTGAGTGTGGAGTTTACCTTTAAACATAAAAAATATAAAAATGAGTCCACTGAATAGTTCTCTCACTTAAATGATAAAGAAGAATTGGGTAGTTCAAATGCTGAACGACATCGTTTTAGTTGAGCTGCACTGGTTGGTTTGGTAAGAATGCCTGCTAGCATCTTGTCTGCAGGCACATAGCTTGTGATGTTCTTTCCTTCTTCCTGCGCATCATGGATGAAGTGGTATTTCAGGTCAACGTGCTTGGATCGTCCGTGTTGGTTACGCTGTTTTACAAGGAATAAGACACTTTGGCTGTCACAACATATCTGTATTGGATCAGATACGAACTTCTGAAATCCAAGTTCTAGTAGTAAGTTTTGGAGAAACAGAGCTTCTTTTGTAGATTCTGTTAAGGCAATGCATTCTGCCTCCATTGTTGATAAGGCAACTGTTTTCTGACTTCTTTGACTCCCCTTCGGCCAAAGTAAACACATATCCTGAGTGCGATTTGCGGTCATCAGTATCACTTCCCCAATCGGCATCAGAATATCCGACGATTGGTTGGTTATTCCTTTGATATGTTATTTCATAATCTTTTGTATGCTGTAAATATCGCAAAATGCGTTTTGCCGCTTTCCAATGGGCTTCTCCTGGATTCGACAAGATTTTACTAAGGTTGCTTCCAGCATATGAGAGATCGGGTCGGGTAGCATTGGCAAGGTAAAGCAGTGATCCGATAAGCTCTCTATATGGCTTGCTTTGTATATTTCCTTCTCTCGTTCTGTCTTTGGGCACATTTCTTTGGTTAATTTCTGGTTGCAATCTAGTATTGTTGAGACTGGATTTGCATGGTCCATCTTGAACTTTCGCAGAAGATTTTCAATATAATTCTTCTGATTGATTTTTATGATCCCAGTTGCGTCCTCACGTTTTACTTGAATGCCCAGACAATAATGTAGCTCTCCTTGGTCTTTCATTGTGAATGTTTTCATTAATTTTTCTTTCATGCACTTCAGTTGTTTTAAGTTATTTGATATGATTAACAAATCATCTACATAAATTGTTATGATGATCAGGTTCTTATTATCTTGCCATGTGTAAATGCAAGGATCAGACTGAAGTTGCTTCATCCCAAGTTCTTTTAGTTGATTATCTAATTTCTTATGCCACTGCCTGCCAGCTTGTTTTAGTCCATAAAGAGGACGTCTTAAGAGGCATACCCTCTTCTCATCTTCTTTATTGATAAATGGTTTAGGTTGTTCCATGAAAATTGTTTCTTGAATGTCCCCCTGAAGGTATGCTGTAGTTAAGTCCAGAAAATTGTTTCTTGAATGGATATAAAGATTATATTCTGCTGCACATGCCAAGAGGGCTTTGATTGTATTGTACCTCACCACAGGAGAAAATGTTTCTGCGTAGTCTAGTCCGTAAGTTTGTAGGCATCCTCTGGCCCAAGTCTTGCCTTGTAACGATTTATCATACCATCAGTTTTTCTTTTCGTTCGAAAAACCCATTTCGAATCGATTACTTTTCTATTTAAGGGTCTGTCAACTAAGATCCACGTTTGGTTCTGCATATGTGAGTCGAACTCTTCTTTCATTGCTTGTATCCATGACTCTGCTTTGGAGCTGGACATTGCTTCTTCCACTGTGTTTGGATCAGGCTCTAAATCATCATATGCTAAATTTAATGCTTCTTGGGTATAATGATGAATCTTTTTCGGTCTTCCAGGTTTTCCATTTCTTTCTATCTTAGGCCGTCCTACTGTTCGCTTTGGTTGATGGGTGTCTACTGGTTCATCTGCTTCTTCTTCTGGTCTTCCTGATTCTTCAACTCGAATTTGTTCATCAATTGGTTCTTGTGAAGGGATTTTTGCACAAGTTGAATCAGATAATTTTTGTTCATAGGTGTATAGCTTTTCGTAGAACTTGACATCTCTTCTTTTTATAATGGTTCTTTTTATAATGCACGGCTAGTCATTGGATGGGCGACCATCAGTGAGATACGATCTTCACCCCCCCGGCTGCTGCGACCATCTTACAGCAGTCGTTAATCCAGGTCCATCCAGGGACCCAACTCGTCGGCCTCTGGCCATACAGGCCCTGGATGGACGTATTAGATTACAATAATAAATAAAAAAATAAAAAAAATTTTTTTTTAAATTCTTGTCCCACAATCGGTAAGCTTTCGCTTCTTCTGAGTATCCTACTAATGTATACTCTCGTCCTTTTGGGTCGAATTTATTTAGTTTTGGTCCCTTTTCATGGACAATTACTTTACTTCCAAAGACTCAGAAAAATCCAACATAGGGTTTAGTTCCGTTCAAGGCTTCAAATGGGGTAATGTTTTTCAAAAATTTTGTTGGGCTCCGGTTTCTGATGTATACACTTGTATTGATTGCTTCTGCCCATAAACTTTGTGGTAATTCTTATTGTAGCAACATACAACGTGCCATATCTACCAATGTACGATTAGCATGTTCGGCAATTCCATTTTGTTGGGGTGTATACTCTACTGTAAGTTGACGTTTGATTCATTCATTTTATAAATATAAGGTAAATTTTTTACTTAGATATTCTTTAGCGTTGTCACTTCTTAGGGTTTTTATTTTTTGTCCTGTTTCTTTTTCTATTTGATTCTTAAATCTTTTGAATGCTGCAATGACATCTTTTCGTTCTCGCAAAAACGCAACATGAACAAATCTGCTTTTATCATCAATGAAGGTGGCGAAGTATTTTGCTCCTCCAACTGACTGTGTTGGAACAGGTCCCCAGATGTCAGAATGTATGATTTCTAAGATTTCTTTTGTTGTGCTCTGTGAAGGAGGGTGGGGTTGCCTTGTTATTTTTCCTTTCGCACATACACTATATGATCACAAATATCCGGACACATGCACGTTTGCGCTCTAGCCACGATTTCATGGAAATCAACAGGGCGTTGCACATCCCTTTGCCCGAATCACAGCTTCCACCCTTCGGGGAAGACTTTCCACCAAATGTTGGTAGGTACTTTCCGGAATGTTCCTCCATTCCTCCCGAAGAGCGAGAATCAGTTCAGGTACAGAAGTTGGCCGATGTGATCTGGCCCGCAAGCGTCTTTCCAATTCATCCCACAGACTCTCTACAGGATTGAGGTCGGGACTTTGTGCCGGCCAACCCATTTCTTCGACCCCTGAGTCCGCAAACCACTGCTGTACACGCCTCGCTTTGTGGCACGGAGCATTGTCGTGTTGGTAGAGAAATGGCCCGTTTCCGAAAAATTGCCACAACGTTGGAAGTGCACAGTTGTCCAAAGCATTCAGATAACGGTCGGAGTTCATGATTCCTTGCACAGGAACGAGCTGGCCCAGTCCGTACCATGAAAATGAGCCCCACACCATGACTCCTCCTCCTCCGAACTTGACTGTGGGCTCTGTGCACTCAGGTAAGAAGCGTTCTCCAGGTATGCACCAAACCCAAACTCGTCCATCGGATTGCCAGAGTGTGTAGCGAGATTCGTCTGTCCACATTACACGTTTCCATTGGTCCATTGTCCAGTTTCTGTGGGCTTTGCACCACTCCAGACGTCGCTTGGCGTTGACCCTGCTGATGTGGGGCTTGTGGGCAGCAGCACGGCCATGGAATCCCATCGTGTGCAGTTCCCGACGAATTGTCATGGTACTGGCATCATTTGCAGAGGCGTTTCGAACTCTGTGGCAATTTTTTCCGCCGAGGACTTCCGGTTGCTGCGGGTGACACGACGAAGCACTCGACGGTCTCTGTCCGTTAGTTTCTTGGGTCTACCGGTTCGTTGTTGAACTGTTGTTGATCCCCGGGTCTTCCATTTCATAATGACATCGCCTACTGTTGACTTGGGTATCTGAAGAAGGCTGGAAATGTCACGCACGGACTTGCCGCATAGGTGACATCCAACGATGGTTCCACGTTGGAACTCACTGAGCTCTGCCGAACGACCCATTCTTGCCAATGTCCAAGCAGAGTTGTGTCTGAAGGTGTGGGAAGCTATTTAAATGATGTGCAAGTCATTATCATGTGACATTGGGGCAATCGATGATCTGTGAGGGGTGTCCGGATATTTTTGATCATATAGTGTACAACTGTATTATACAGTCCAGAGATTCTTTGTTCAGATCTACTTTTAGTCCAGCAACCATATTTTGTTTCGTGGCCTGAAGGTTAAGATGTCCAAGACGTTGATGCCATCTGGTAGTAATGTCGTCCTGCTCATATGCTTGCATCTTTTTTTCGGTTGTTACTACGTATAGGTTTTCTTTCCTTTTTGCTCTACACACAATCTGTCCTTCTTTTGATTGGATTTGGGCTTCGTTTTCGTTGAAAATGACTTTATATCCATTCTGCGTTATTTTTGAAATGGAGAGAAAGTTTCCTTTTAATTCAGGTACATACAAGGTTTCTTTCAAGGTGATATTTCTTCCACTTCTTTCTGATTGCATTGGCAGTCGTACTTTCCCGACTCCATTAATTTTTACTCGGCTGTCATTAGCTAATTGTACATGTTGATTTGAATGTTCTGTGTATTTCATGAAGTGGTCAGTCATATGTACCATATGTGAGGTGGCGCTGCTATCCAAGCACCATTCGTGATTCTTCAATGCTTGAGTAGCAAATGAAGTAAGGAAGGCTTCATCCGCGTACTCTTCACTTTCTTTGTTTTCTACCAACGATGCTTTGTTTCTATATCTCCCTTTTATAGAGGCTGTATTGTTGCGTTTGTAACGACAATCAGCTATCTTGTGTCCTATTTTCCCACAGTTATAGCAGGCATATTTAAAAGGTGCATTTCGTTTATTTGAGTCCTTCACTGCAGAATCTTGCTTAGAATTCTGATTTTTCTTGTAGTGTTTTGCATTGAATGCTTCTTGCGAATCAGCAGAGGATTCCTCTTTTCTGCGAGTTTCTTCTTCTAGGAGCTTAATCTATAGTATATCGAAGAAAGGCATTTCATCCCTTACTTCTATTGCCATTACAAAATGTTTGAAGCTGCTCGGTAGACTGCACAACAACGTTACAGTTGAGAGTTTATTATCTATGGTGCACTTTATTTCTGAGTCTTTCTACAAGTTCCAAAAATTTCTGCAGGTGCAGGGTTATGGAATCGTCCTCTTTCATTTTTAGCTGTTTATATAATGTTACTTTCCTTGCAGGACCCTTCGATTGATATACGTCAGTAAGATTTTTCCACTCGTCTTTAGCATATTCATAGTTTTTAACATATAGCAGTTGGTTTTGCTTTATACTCAAAGTAATTAAGGCGAATGCTTTTTCAATCTTAGTGTCGCTTTCTACTTGTTGATTTACATCATCAGGTCTTATAGCTTCTTCTTTAACATAGTTCCATATCTCATTGTAAATTAAAATACTTTTCATCTGTAATTTCCAACTTTCGTAATTGTCTGCACTTAATGTTTCTATGTTATACACATTTGACATAGCCATTTCGGTTTTTGTTTACGCGCCTTCAGTTTTAAAGAGTTCAATTTAGTCACGTAACTTTCGATTTCTCGCTCCCTCTTAGTTCGGCTTGGTTCGACGAATTCCTTGCTGCCACCGCTCACGGTTGGGCTCTGATGGCTTTTTAATTATTTTAGTTCTTATCCTGGATCTCGTTTACGCAGTGGAATCGTGCTGCTCCCATAACCTAATAGTGTGGGATATTTTTGTTTCAATAAATACATCGAGCACAAGTTTGGCTAGGCATGTCTCATCGCCATATTGTATAAGCACTATTTATTTCTCAAGGAACAAGAGCACACACAGCTTAGCACACAAAGAGAAAGAGCATAAAGTGGCCATCAGGATGCTCTGCTATACCAACAATTAATTAATAAACTGTTTCAATTTATAAATCACACCTGCTCTGTATTTTTACTCACCTATCACGCTTCCACGTTACACATCGTGTGAGAGCGAGTTAACATCTATCTCAGAAGTTCTCACATAATTACAGTGATACAAAGATTACCGGAAGAACTAAATCTGCAACAATGTATTGCTCCTCCGACAGAAATTAAAACCGACAGCAAGTCAGTGATTGCCTGGATGAAGGGAGAGCAGTACAATCACAGAACAAAACATTTCCTATGAAAATTGCACTTTCTATAAGACGAAGTGCAACATGGACTGTCGATCTTTAAGTATATTCCGATTGATGAACTGTCAGCAGATGCGTTAACCAAGCCAGTAGCGTCTTCAACGTAGCCGACGAAAAAGACAGGCCGGCGCACTAAAAAGTCACATGACCAAAGTAGATCTAGCAAAAATCCAATCTTCATTGTTTCCAACAAACGAAAAAACACTGATTGTTGAAATCCAAGATGGAAACCATGACGATTGGATTGTTGCTAGAGCTACTTTGGTCATGTGACTTCTTAGTGCCGCGGCCTGTCTTTCTAATTGGCTTTGGTTCTTCAAGAATGAAGGTATTCACTTTACAATGAATGAAACGTAAAGGGAGAGTTTGTTGGGATTACGTTTTAGTTTTGAAGACTTATTTATTTTTAAATATTCCTTAAACATTACTTAAAGCTGGCATTTAATTGTTGTAAAGCCAAAGTCTCGTGTGCTATTGTTTAGTCTTTTCTAATCTGTATATGTTTTTAGCCAAAGTGTCGTGACATAGTTTTTAAGAGTTGTAATAAACCTCGTTGCGTTAACATATATTTTTCCTAGACGTAGATTTAATTAAATTGACGACACCAGCGCCATCTCTTGAACACAATATACAATATACAACCCAATCTCAAAAGTATGGAATAATTCCATTTCATATGCTAGCTTAGTTTATTCATAAACTTGTACACAGAAAATATATGCAAATAACTTCTAGACAACATTTTTAAAAAAAACATGTACTACAGTTTCCAAAAAAACAGAAAGAGCGAAATAAATTTATTGTTTTAGAAAAATTCTAGTATTTAAAGTGATTAATCGTGTCTCATAATTACAGAATAAAATCTTGTAAACATGTAAACAAGGAGGAGCTTTAGCAGTGAATCAGAAATACATTTATATTTTTATTAAAAAGAAATTAATTCTCCCCCGCCCATTCCACACCTCCCGAGTAGGATAAGGAAAGTCATCTATTTTTACCCCTTTATCTGCACTTTTTACCTCTCTCCAAGTTTTTTTTAATCAATAAATTGAGTTTCTCGAACGTAATATGTAAAAAATGTAAAATACCTCGTATCTTCTTTCCTTTCTCATCATTTCCGAACGTATGATATATCGCATGCCATATGTTGCCGTAGTTCTAAGGACCAAGTAACTGCCATCCCCGCAAATCCGATCCCACTATAACAATTGGGCCTGAACTTCATAATAATGTAGATCTTGCCTAGAGGAATCTGGATACTGGATTTTACGCCTTTACATACCTAAATAGCACATAGATATGTTGCCTTCTCTGAATCCCACCCCCGTAATTCCAACCCCCGTATACCAATCAAAACCAAACTAAATAGTTCAGATGGACATGCACATAGTAAGCTACATTCCGAATTTCAACCTTCTACCTCAAAAAAATGTAGAAATTATGAAGGGGACGGACTGACATTATAAAACCATTAAGTAACTCCATTCTTATTCTACTTACGAGGGTCAGTCAAATGAAAACCGGAAATATTTTTTTAAGCTCCTCTATTACAGACAGTTGTTACACTATTTTTTAATGTAGTCCCCATCTTTTCGATGCATTCCGCCATCGAGTCGGGAAGGCATGGATACCTCGGGAAAAAAAATCATATAATGGCGGTCTTGCTTATAGGAATCTGCATACCGAATTTCACTCCTTTATATGCATAAATACACCTAGACCTTTTGGTCCCCTCTAATTTTCATCCCCAAAACTCCGACCTTAGTGAGCTAATCAAACCAAACTAAATAGTGAAGGTGCACATACCCATAGTAAGCTACATTCCGAATTTCAACCTTCTACCTCAAAAAATGTAGAAATGATGAAGGGTGATTCAAATCGTGTATAAAATAAAACCAATAAGTAGCTCCATTTTTCCGTTATCTAATAATAAGCTTATAGATTATGAGAAATTGAGCAATCGTGCGTCGACAAAGCGAGTTCACGTGCGCGCGCCGATGCCACTAATGCTTAAAAGATGAACAGAAAGTAACAATATATTCCTTTTTGACAAATCGATTGTTATATGACATGCCAGTATCTTTGAATTCTTTACACTCACTATTTTAACACGTGAATTCGACTTGAAGGTGTCCACGAAAAATTCTGAAAAGTTGATACGACCGAGCTAAGACTTTGATGGTCATATTTCTGAAAACAGAATTTGAAAAAGTTAATCCGTTTTCAAGTTATCGTGCAAACGGCAGACGGCTGGACGGACGGCCGGATAAACGTACAGACCAAGGGCGCATTCTTTTAAGTAGCTTTTATGCTAAAGCTCCTAATAATTCATTGACATATGAATCGTTACTTGATTGTTTTTGTTACAATGGTCAGATCAAAAAACCTGTCAGTTTCTCAGAAGGAATTGATTATAAGTCTCATTAAAACTGGAAAAACACAAGAGTAAGTAGCAACAGAATTGCATTTTGGCCAAGGAACTGTATCAAAAATATTCACAGAATTCAAGAAAAATGGATTTGTAACTCCAGCAAAGAAAAAAGTGGAGACCAAGATGCACAACTAAGTATCACGACTTTAATTAGGGTAATTAGCAGAGTAACCAATTATAACCACCTGCGACTGTCGTGTATAGAGAGAGGAGGAGGGATGAAACGTTTTGTAAAAATTAGCAATCAAGTTTAATTCACTTAATTGAAAAGTAACAATAAGTAATTGAGATTCTCAAATCCATACATGCGGAATATGGAATTCGTTATGAGTTCGTAAATCTGGGTCCTCGTTCGGGGTCCGGTTGTCGATATCGGTAGATGAGCCTCGATGCTGAATTGCTGATAGCAACAGTATCGCTGGGGATCACTGGAATCCGTCACCGCTACTAAGGGAGGTTCTAAGGAGCGCAGCTGAACTCTATTAATAGAGAAGCAATAAATAGATATTAGCTTAATTGGCTAAGTATTCTAATATGGCAGTCAGAGAAAAAGATTGAAGTTCTTAACGAGAATAGTTCTGGCTAAGCCGAAGAGAAATTAAGATATTCACTTATTGGTCTGTTTAATCCTATCTTAATTATCTTAAGTCCCAAGAATAATCTTAGCAGAATACCCCTTAACGGCGACGCAAAAGCCGAGCGCGGCTCGCGGCTAGAGATCTCCGCCCGGCACGCGCTCGCGAGGCAGTCGTCGTCCGCTGGCGGGTTGGCTGGGGCGCTCAGTGTGGCTATGCTGTAGTCCTCCGATGTATTGCAGGGGAGAAGCGTTGAGTCCTTCCCCTCAATATTCGCCGGACACGAATCCTGGAGCGTTCCTTGCTCGGCTCCTGTTCTATGTGGGGCGGTCGCAGTCTCGCTGGCTGGCGGGCTGCTGACGTTGTCGTCGTTGTCGGCTGGATTGATCGAAGCGTCCGGGCTGAAGCCTGTCGCCGGTTCAGAACACTTTTCCCGCTTCTCCAAACCGTCTCTTGCGCTTGACCACTCTTCTTCCTCTCGTCTCGCTTCTTCCTTAGGGCGTACAGTTGCCAGGGGCTGAGTGTCTATGAAGAGGAGCGGCGAGAAACTCCGTTCGTAGCAGGCACGTCGTTCTAACGAGGTCCTTCTCTCGTACTCCTCAGTGCGCTGGGCCGAATTATAAAAAGTTCGCTCGCAATATTTAGAGTCAAATTTACTTGCCTGGATATGGGACGGAACACGATACCTTCGGGCCTTCCGTGCTGGCTCCTTAACGGGCTGCCTGGTCGAAGCACATGGACCGTTCGCTATTTCACGGCTGTCCTCCCTTCGACGTCGGCGGAAAGCTCTCCTTCTCCTCGGTCGGGTTTTCCTTTCCTTCCTCATAGAAAAGTTCTTCCGTCCATAGTCGTTCCGAATTTTCCTTCCCCACACAGGTCGTTCGCGTGCTCGCTCATTTTTCTATTTTTCCTCGGAGCACGAACTATTCCGACTATCTGCTTCAAAATCCAAGCCTCTCTGTCTTTTTCTTCCTACCTCCCCTTTTCTTCCAATCACCTGTTCCTTCGTAATTTTTTTTCTCCCAACGACGCTCCGATTTCTCTCTCTTCACCTCTTCACCTCTTTGGTTCTTCCATTATCATTTCTAGAGGGTGGGCAGCTATTTTTCTTACTTCTCCTATGCATTCTTCTTTTGCTTCCTTTTCCTTCTACACTACTGTTTATAAAAATCGCAACACCCTGATGGAATGGTCTAATCCATATGCAATTTGCAATATTTGCATACAATGGGTCAGAGTATAAATGATTAGATTTTCAGAGTAATTGCTTGAAAGAACACCATGCCTCGACGACGACGAAGGGTACCATATCAACAGCGAGTTCGAGCCCCGACTGAGTGAAATAATGTTTGTGTGAGTGACTTTTCATTTCTTGGACTTAGGTTTATTCACGCCGCAACTAGTCATCTCCAACACGTGAATAACCTTGTGACTTGTGTGACCCTCCCCCCGGTAACCCCGGGGGAGGTTTCACCCCCCCCCCCCGAACTCTTTGTGACTCTTATTATTCACCATGGAGAACATGGTGAATATGATTGCCGACGGGCCCTTTTCCGTCGGCATGTTCATGAAGGAGTTATACTCCAAAACGAGTATTCCTCCTGTTCTCCCGTCTGGCGATCCCGCTGTCTTGGTCTTACAGAGGCTTACCCCGACTGAGTCGAGGATGCTCTGTGGGCAACGTAATGTGGCAGACCGTATTGTGTCTGCTGATATCATCAAGGTTGGGCAGACCACCGTCCACCTGAGCTATGCAGAACCCGGATATGTACCAGTCGTTATCCGGGGTGCATCGCCGCTGATGACCGAAAAGTATCTCAAGGGATACATGTCCGACTACGGTGTAGTGCATAGGGTTTCGTACCCTCAGTACCCCGATTCTCCTCTTCAGAAGACGGGCGACATCGTAGTCTACATGGACTTACAGAGAGACATTCCATCCGAGGTTGTAATGCGCGGAGATCGTGTCTCCGTGTCTTACAAGGGTCAAAGGCAGTGCTGCTGGTACTGCAAAAAGACGTCTCACGTTAGAAAAGACTGTCCTCTCCTGAAGAAGTGTGACTACTGTAACAAAGTAGTCAACAAGTTTCATCAGTGCCCGGAGAGGACATTTGCATCACCAGCAGCTCCATCATCGCCTAAAGGAGTGTCTCCCCAGCGATCTCCAAAGATGACATCACCGGCCAAGTCACCAGAGCCGAGCAGAGCCACGACGCCTTCACGCTCACCTCGAAGGCAGCGTACGACGCCATCTCCGCCACCTATGGAATCTAGGAAGGAGATGCCACCGCCTCCAGCGCCACTAGCTGATAAACCGAGGGAGGAGATACCACACACTCCTCCCCCATCGATGATCCTAGATGGCGCCCCCTTCCCTGAACCATCAAGCGACATCTCGATGGTCGAGGAGATGAGCTCTGCAGAAGAAGATGTAGACGCATCTGGATTATCCGAATCCATCTTTCCGGAGGAAGAATTTCCAGCCCTTACTCCGCCTGCGAAGACATCGTCTTCGCAGCCTTTACGGATCGCCTGTGCGCCTACGTCTGCTTCGGTGTCATCATCAGCTGGGAATGTAAGGTCATCAGCTTCAATACAGCGGGACGTGCTTGCGACGGCATCCAAATCTCGCAAGCACAGAACCAGACGGCATCACAGCAGAAGGGACGGCGTTGCTGCTTCTTCTTCTACCGAGCGAGACAGCCGCGAGAGCCATCATCGCAGCACTTCTTCTTCTTCCTCGTTTCGATCTCCGAGGCGGAAGTCGAAGGAGCCTCCACCATCATCAGGGAAGCTCCATTCTCCTTCGGAGAAGTGTCAAGAGCCAGCAACGTGATTCCACAATGAAGGTCATCTCACTGAACGTGCGTTCCCTGGGTTCGTCTTTTAAGCAATCGGTTTTATCGACGTTTATTGCCCTGTACAGTCCGGACATACTTGTGCTTCAAGAAGTGAAACTTGATCCTTCGCAAGTATGGTACGATCTACCCGGCCTTCGCAGACAATTCCCTCGTGGACAATTTTTTATTAACTCTTCGTCACCGTTTGGGCAAGGGGTTGCAACTATCATCTTCAACCCCTCCATTCAGGTGTCGAATTATTTGTGCGACAGCGAGTGCAGGGTAATATCTTTAGACATTACATCTTCTAAATTTCCATTCCGATTGCTTAATGTGTATGCTCCGTGCACGAGTGCAGAGAAACGTGACTTTTTCAACGACCTGCAAGTATATCTGTGTTCATCATTTCCTGTAGTGATTGCTGGTGATTTTAACTGTCATCCAGACGGAGACAACATCTTTTCGTCTGGATATGTGCATCGCCTGTGCCAGCAAAATGCATTGTTCGATCTATGGCCTGTTAATTCTCGTGGTGATCTCAGTGGGTTCACATTTCATCGAGGACCCACTGTGGCATCACGACTTGATCTTTTTTTGGTCGACAATGTGTTTGCTGGTGCGGCTGGAACAATGGAGGTTATTCCTTGTGCATTTTCCGACCATAGTGCCATCTTGTGGTCGTGGGATCCTCCATTTGTTTCTCCGGCAATTGCTGCAGATCGAGTCACCAATAAGAACTGGTTTCTAATCGTTTCTCTGCTCGACAATGAAGAGTACCGGGGAATGTTCGTTCAGTTTGTGGAAAAACATCTCCACAATGTGCCTCCTACGCTCGAATCGTGGTTGAACTTTAAAACTAAAATAAAAAATTTTTTCCGGAAGATTGGATTGGATGCAGCCAGACGTTGTCATCGTTACCTCCTCATGCTGCAAGAAATATTACGACTCCTCCGTTGTTCCACCCCTAAGGAGGAGTTTCAGGCTGAAATTCAACAGGTGAAGAGTGAAATAAACGCTCTAATGATCCGGAAAGCTGCCGGCGCAGCACTCAGGGCCAAACTTACCTGGGCAGCTGACGTCAGGCACATGTCATCAGCAGCCTTCGCTGAGGAGAGGCGTCGGGCTAACAATAAACATTGCCATCGTTTATTGGTGGAAGGTGAGGAAGTGGAATCTGATGCCGACATCTTATCAGCTTTTCACTCTCACTTTTCATCTTTTTTTAGCCATCCAATCGTTCCGTCAGATACCACGAAGCAGTGGATAGAGGCATTGAGACCTTTTTCTGTGGAATCCGATTCGTTTATAACACGTCCCTTCACCGAAGATGAAGTCAAGAAGTTTCTCTCGGCAGACGGCCGTCATCAGTCCAGCCCGGGCTTAGACGGCATACCTTACTCCTTTTTCAATTCGTCGTGGAAACTTCTTGGGCCTTTCCTGGTGCGAGTCTTTAATTCAATCATCCAAGACCCGTCTTCCATCACACCGGAATTTACTGTAGGGAAAATCATCCTACTCCCTAAATGCCCGGATCCAAAACTCGTGACCCAGTGGAGACCGATTACATTACTCAATACGGACTACAAAATCTTCACTGGGGTGTTCCAGCAACGGCTTAAACTCATTGCCGACGAGTTTTTTGATCCGGGTCAATCCTGCTCAATTCCAACGCGCAGGATGACAGACAATCTTATTACCATTCGGTGTGTAATGGAAGAAGCGCAAGTTCGTCAACAATCTCTTGCAGTGTTAAGTCTCGACCAGAAAAAAGCGTTTGACAAGGTGAATCACGAATTTCTATTCCAAGTGTTTCACCAGCTTCATCTTCGGACTTTTGCTGTGATTATTTCCTCACTGTATGCATCGGCCACATCATGTGTGGCGGTTAATGGCTCCACATCGTCTACTTTCGAACTCCTAAAAGGTGTCAGGCAGGGATGTCCTCTATCACCTCTCCTGTACATCTTCTATTTGGAGCCATTACTGCAATTCTTGAACCGCCACCCGGAGGTTCGGGGATATGAGTTTCCTGCTGCGTCCATCAACATCAGGACTTTAGCTTATGCCGACGACGTCGTGTTGTTTGCTTCGGACTCATATTCCCTGAGCATTTACAAGGAAACCTTCGATCTCTTCAGCACTTCGACGGGGAGTACCATCAACCTCGGCCCCTATAACGCCGTCCTGAAATGACCACAGCAGTTGAAAAGGACGTTAATACCAAACAAACCAAACCAAAACCATCAACCTCGTCAAGTCGAAGGGAATTGCTATTGGAAAATGGACAATCGACAAGCTCAAATCATTCCCAATAACATGGTGTGGTCAGATCACAGTGCTCGGCTTTATATTTTCGTTTCTCCCGGACATGGACTCAATCCATTGGCAGCAAGTGGTGGATAAGTGTATTGCCCGCCTTGACAGGAAATTTTACTTTTCCACGTCAATGCTTGTCAAGGTGCGGTTTGTGCAAACACATATAATATCACTGTTGACAGCTAAATGCCTATTCACTTTACCATCGGCAGAACTTCTTCGCAAAGTTCGCAGTGCTATTTTAAATTGTGTGTGGGGGAGTTCTGTGCACCGTCATCCAGTTCGGGCAGAGTTTCTCTTCACTCCCTTTGAAAGGGGAGGGTTAGGCCTGCCCGAGATTCGGCGTTATCTCATTGCAGCAAGGCTTGCTGCAATGATTCGTGTTTTTCTTTTCCCCCCACCTTTATGGGCGAACTTTGTGTTTGTTTACCTTCGAACGTTCTTTAAAGTGAACAGGATACCGTTACCTCACTTGCTGCCAATAATTACTAATGTGCGTCACCCGAATATTTACCATCTTGTTCAAGGGGACCTTGGTATGGGAAGGTTACTTTAACCATTTTTATTTTTGGGTTTATTTATTTCTTCCAACTTAATGCTTCCCGTGGCTGATTCTGGAAACCAAAGAGGACAAGCCAATGCTTCCCGTGACTTTTTTACCATCTTTACGACAGATAGATTACCAAGATTGGGGTCATCTGCGTTTGTCTTGGTTTTATCAGCAGTCTGACCAGGGCGAGACTACCGACATCTTTCGTCTCTGTCCAGATTATCCGTGGTCAGCCTTTTTAAAGGCATTAAAAACTGTTGCCTTTGACGGAACTGTGTTCTCCGTCCAATGGCGGTTGCTGCACCACGGATTTTACTTCCTCCAACGTCTTCATCTATGAAGGGTAGTCAGATCTGCTGGTTGTTTACATTGTGGTGTTGCAGAGACTATTCAACATATATTCTTCGAGTGCTCGTTTGCTCAGTCCATCTGGAATCGTCTGTGTCATCATTTTAGTCTACCCAAGATCTCCTATTCGTCTGTGCGATTCCTGATGGATGACTCCACCGGTGATTCATTACACTTGGATCTAGCGGTACCAATTATGTTTCTTAATAAAGAACTCTGATCAGCAAGAGTGGACAGATCGAGGGGGACCTTTTCCACACCGTCATCTACGTGGAAAAAAGGTTCTGCACATCTACGGTCCTTCCTCCTATTAGAATGGTATCGGCTAGGTCCTTTAGTTTTCAAAAGGCGTTTCACATCATCTAAACGCCTTTGTGAGGTCATCGGAGGGGACCTTAATAATAATTATGCACATCTTTTTACGTTCCCCTTAGACTTCTGATGACCTACCGGTGGTTAAACGAGCCTCGAAATCGAAGCGTTTATTAACGTGTAGAAGCCGGTAAAAGGCTTCACGACAATCACGTTAGGTATGTGCGCTTGAGCACCCTTATCTTATCTGGTACAGAGGGTAGATTATCGCAAGCGATAATCTGCGGCACCTACTCCTACGAGGGAGTTTTGCGCCATCCCATTAATAACGACTGCTACGAGATGACAGTAGCAGTCGGGACCGACGGCTTAACGTGCCCTCCGAAGCACGGGGGGTTTCATGATGGAAAAGCTGCTGGGGATAAACGAACCAGAGGCTGTCACCAACTGCTGGAACACCAGCTATGGTCAATCGGCAAATGGGTCAGACCAAAGTCCCCCAACAGCCGCGCCCCAAATAGCTGTCCCGCCAGCGGTGGCCCTCAAGCCCAGGCCGTCACCCAACCAGAAGCTGGCCGCGCCTGAAGTTGCTGAACTCCATCGATTGGCATGCCAACCGACGAGACAACCAGGCCACGGCCACCCCCTTGAGCACCCTGCTCAACCATCTCATTAAGGGTGTTCGCTGGAGCAAATACCATCTGCTCCAGCTCCAACAGCGTACCATATCAACAGCTGACAGACTTTGAAAGAGGACGCATAATTGG
>JAHWFO010045149.1:1599471-1621224 GCA_023313115.1 Rhysida immarginata | reverse complement strand
TGCAACCCGAGGTCATCCCCTTCCTGCAGAACCTTCCAGGCGCTGTAGATCATGGCGTGAATATCAGCAAAGATAGGGTGCATAGAAGATTATTAGAAGCAGGATTTAGATCAAAAGTTCCAAAGAAGAGAACTCTGTTGACACAACAGCAGAGATCAAAAATTAGTTAAGGCATCGTTATCCAACGATATAAGGGTTTTAGCATCAAAATGTTACGAGCAATAGTGAATCGTGACTATAATAAGTGAAGGGGCACAAATACAAAATTTCAGATTCTTAGGCATTTTCGTATAAAACTTATAGCTTTATTTGTATTTGAAGCCTCGCGGCCCCTGCCGAGGCCTTAGAGGAATATATCAGTTTTAGTGTGTAATAGCTAAAAGTTTAAGCAACACAGTATAAATATAAAAAATTTCAGGTTTCTAGACTTCTGGTTTAAAATTTTGTGCTTTATTTGAGATTGAGGCCGTTTGGCCCCTGCCAAGACACTTATATAATTTTTAATATATATTTGCTAAATTTTTAAGTACCACACTATGATTAAACAAAATTTCAGGTCCTAGGCCTTTCCGTTCAAATGTTATAGCTTCAACTGTATTTGAGGCCGCCAGGGGCCCCGAGGCCTATACCAGGTGTATTATGTCCTTGTATATTGTCTATAATTTTTAAGTAACGCACTGTAAAAATATAAAACTTCAAGTTCTTAGTCCTTTTTATTATTCAAATGTTAGAGCTTGATTTGTGATTTGGGCTTCAGGGCCCCTGTCGAGACCTAAGAGGCTTAAATCAGTTTTTTGTGTATATTAGCTAAATTTGTAGTAAACTATATAAGTATACAAAATTTAAGAATTCTAAGCCTTTTTGTTCAAACATTATAGCTCTGTTTGTGTTTAGGGCCTGTGCCAGGGCCCCAGAGGATATATAAGTTTTAATGTATAATAGCTAAAATTTAAAGTAACACGCCTAAAATATGCAAGAATTCAGGTTTCTGGACTTCTGGTTCAAAAGTTATAGCTTGATTTGTGATTGGGGGCTCAGGGCCCCTGTCGAGACCCAAGAGGCTTATACCAGTTTTTAGTATACATTAGCTAAATTTTAAGTAATTTTCTATAAGTAAACAAAATTTCAGATTTCTAGACCTTTCGTTTAAAAGTTGTGGCTTTGTTTGTGTTTGTGGCCTCTGGGGCTCTGCTGGGGCCTATATTACTTTTATTGTATATTTGCAATATATTTTTAGTACCACATTATGAATATATACTGCTCAAAACATTTAAAGGAACACTTCTATTAAGCAGCGTGCAGAAGCAACTACGAATAATATGGACAAAATCGCTGTATGTGATCATTAAAAGACGGTTTATTTAACAGTGGAATGCATTATTGAAACAACTGGTGAAGAAACATAAAGAAAAAACAGGAAACTGCAGGACCCCTGCCTAAAACAAAGTGAAATGTCCTTTGGACGTTGTGAGGAGAATTCCCTGTTTCTCCCAGGGATCAGTTTTTGCACCACTCAGTAATGTGTATGCCTACCATGGGCTGCAGTAACCTCCATGCACTTTCGAGGCATGCTCCGTATCAGTCGACGGATGTGATCTTGGGGAAGACGGTCCCATTCCTCAGTAAGTGCCTGGATGAGCTGTTGCAGTGTTTCTGGAGCTGAAGGACGGTGTCGAATTCGCCTGTCAAGCATGTCCCAAAGAAGTTCAAGGGGATTTATGTCTGAACTCATTGCAGGCCACTTCATGGTCTGAATGCCATGCATCCGTAGGAAGTCTTGAGTGACAGCTGCAGTGTGTGGACGAGCATTATCCTGCATCAGAAGGAATCCAGGCCCCATGCAGGATAACAATCACATGTTCTTCCAGAATGTCACGAATGTAAACGTCAGCGGTCATTCGCCCTCGAACGACCACAAGATCCGTTCGATGGTCTATTGAGATGCCAGGCCAAGCCATAATGGAACAACATCCCATTTGGTCAGTCTCACAAACTGTTGCGTCAGTGTTTCGCTCACCACGTCGTCTCCAGACACGTAGACGGCCATCACAGCGGGTCCGGCGGAATCTTGACTCGTCTGTGAAGAGAACAGAACGCCAGTGGCGAAGCTGCCAGGTGACATGTTGATGTGCAAACTCTAGTCGCGCCTGTATGTGCTGGCGGGTTAGCCTAGGCACTCGATTTGGTCGTCTGGCTCTCAAGCCAACTTCACGTAATCTGTTCCGGATTGTTTGATCTGAAACAGCTACCCCAGTTAGCATCTGCAGGTCATTTTCAGGTCTCTGGCCGGGCACAAGTCCGCACATAACGATCTTGATTGGCGGTTGTTGAGCGTCGGCGACCTTGCCCAGCTCTTCGTGTGTACTGGCCAGTCGCCTGGAATCGTGTCCACAGTCGGAAAATGACGGAAGAGGACACATTGAGGGCATTTGCCACAGTCCGAAATGATTGACCCGTTTGGAGCAATGTTACGGCTCTCGCAGCTTCTACTGCTTCAAGATGCCTTCGTGATATATCAGAGCACTAACAACAACGTTCCAGGAATGCCTGCACCTTCTAATGTTCGACCGTTATCTCCAAGCAAAGAGTGTACTGGCATGTAACCACTTTGTTTTCCGGGGGGTTATATTGCTATGCAAATTTCTCAGAACATCTGGCAGCAAAATGTGTTCGCTTTAACCATTTCCTATGAGGGAGATAGTAGGTTTCATGTTGCAGAAGATGAAATTGCTAAAAAGTATTATTTACGCCCTCTGTAGGGGATTCTACAAGTGTTCCTTTAATTGTTTTGAGCAGTGTACAAAATTTCAGGTTCCGAGGCCTTTCCGTTCAAATGTTATAGCTTCAATTGTATTTGGTGCCTCGAAGCCCATGGCGGGATCCTAGAGGCTTATATTAGCTTCCTTCTATATTGGCTATATTTTTGGTACCACAATAAAATTATACGAAATTTCAAGTTTCTAGACCTTTCCGTTCAAAAGTTATAACTTGATTTGTATTTGAGGCCTCGGGGTCTTCTGGCGGGGCCCCAGAGGCCTACATCATATTTCTTGTATAGTTGCTATATTTTTTTAGTACCACACTTTAAATATACAAAATTTCAGGTTCCTAGGTCGTTCCGTTCAAATGTTATAGCTTCAATTGTATTTGGAGCCTCGGGACCTCCGGCGGGGCCCTAGAGGCTTATATCACTTTTCTTGTATATTGGTTTTATTTTTTTAGAACCCCACTACAAATTTACGAAATTTCAGGATTCTTGCCCTCTTTGTTCAAAAGATAAAAAAGGAACCATGAAATTCATACATGTGGCCCCTGAGGGGCCCCGGGCCACCCTAGAGGATTCCCTATATTTTTCACACCGTCCTCTAGCATCAAAATGTTACGAGCAGTAGCGGGAGGATTCGCTATACTTCAAATAGAGTTCTTTAAATTCTGACGTCAAACAGTCAGACTTCAACGTCACAAATTGCTCAAACCAAATCAAAACTCACAAAAAGACATGGTTTGGTCCACCCTAGAGGATTCGCTATATTTTTCGCTCCGTCCTCTGTATAGGGCCTACGTGTGTAGAAAATTTCAAGTCTCTAGGTCAATCCTTTCAAAAGTTATGGCGTGTGACATACATGCTACATACATCTGTGCCGTCGTTAATAGGGTTTTAGATGATGCTAAAACCCTAAAAACGAAATACACACAATCATTTCCTGGTGTAAAGTGGGCTTCTGCCATTTTTGTGCTGTCTTTCAGTTTAACGTTTGGATCAAGTAATTGTAAATGTTGGTGATGCTACCAAATATTGAATTACATATCTAAGGTGCGTCCCAAAAAGATATGAACACTAAGTAATTGTAGTTTATTCAAGGATAGGGAATTGTAGACACAATAATTGAGTCAGAGATATTTACTCAGTATTAAATAAAGATATTTATTACAAAAAAGAAATGTCTTAACAAGCAAAAACTTTTTACTTGTAAAAATTGTTCATCACAATTTCTTTGATCTTGTTAGTAACTTATCATTTGGCCATGCATGTTGATGACCTTAAATATTCTGTTTGGCATTGATGCAATAAATTTTTCACGCAGTTCTGTAGTGATTTCCATCCATTTCTTCTTTATGGCATATTGCAAGCGGTAATATTTGAATATTGGTGTCCATTCTCATACATTTTCCTTGTAAGAATTCCCCAAATATTCTCCATTTCTCCATAGGATTGAGATCCGGTGAGGGTGCCAGTCCATTATAGGCTCACCATTTGCCAAAAACAAATCATACGTAGATTTTGCCGTATGGATGAGGGCATTGTCCTACTGGAAAAATGAATATTTTTCTCCCAATTTATTCAAAAATGGCAACAGAATCACCAAGCAATTATGGTAGTCAATTGCATTCATTCGCTTATTAAGAAATGCAATGTCAGTCTTTCCATGAGAGCTGAAACCAGCCCATGTCATAACTGATCCCCCTCTTTGTTGTCGCTTGGAATATATGGCCGATTCTTGACGTACCTCATACCAGGTATACTGTCAACCATCTGGGTCATCTAGATGAATTTTTTTTCGTCACTGAAAATGATTTCTTTCCATTTGTCAGACCATCCCATCCTCCCCTGGTCCATTCAACACGTTTATCCATATGATATTGTTTTAAGTTTCGACTACATTGCTTTTTTTTAATATTGAATGTGGGAACAAGTAGCTAGCACCCTTCCAATTGTTGATTTACTCACTTGGAGGTTGGTTCTTGCTGCTATTGTTCTTAAAGAGGTACCATTTTTGGCTCCATCTCTTCTCTTACTATAAGGCGTTAGCAGCTCCTGCTAGTTTTGATGGGCGACCAGTACTTGTCTTTACTACGTATTGTTCATGTAGACGTTGCAATATTCTTGCAATGACCCTTATAGAGCGTTCTTCTCCGTTGAGGGCTGTGATTTGCCCTTTTTCACTATCTGTCACAGGTTTTTTCCCTTCCCATTGCTAATATTAGATAGACAGGTTGCATTGAAATTGCCGCCATTTGTAATTTGAAATTAGTGTCATTTATTGAGATAAAATCAAAGGGGTTCATATATTTATGGGACAAGGCAAATTTCAAGAATTTAGATTTTTTTCAGATTTCTCAGCTTTTATTTCTTAGAACAATTGTTTTTTGTGATGAATACAATCCCATAAAAATAAATAAATTACTTTTACTCAAATTTTATGTCTGCTATAATTAAGTCTATAAATAAATGATACTTCCTTATTGTTCATATCTTTTTGGGACGCACCTTTATAGGTGGTACGGTAGGAGCCCAAGCGATGCAGGTGGCGCCAACATCGGTCGTATTGAAAATGGCCTCTATGAGAGATAAAGCTCAATGCGTTCTGTCTACCAACCATGAATAATTTATCAACAGGAAGATGCCTCGCCACACTGGGCTTATCAGTTCGTGATAATGCCCAGTGTGGAATGAATGTTGAATGTTCGTGAATTTCTTGATTCAACGTTTCCCAATCGATGGTTTGGAAGACATGGTCCACAGCATGGCTCCCACGTTCTCCGGACATAACACCCTTAGACCTTTTCCTGTGGGGATATGTTAGGTTAGACCTTAAAGGCAAGTATAATGTATGGGATATTGGCGGAAACAGAAGACAGGCGGCGAGAAATTGAATATCGTCTAATGTTCTCAGAGCAACGAAAGGTGCACATATTGAAGTGTACTAACGTGTGAAGAAAAATTTTTTGAGATGAAGATCATAATACAAAAAAAAACTATGTATGTATCTTTCTGACATAGTTTTTTATTCATGTTCACCCTGTATATACGAGGATAGGGGCATAATCATGGCAATTATTTTTTGTGAAAATTCGAGCGTGGGTGGAATATGTGAAATATACAGATGAAAGAACAAGGAATGGACGAAATGTACGGACATTTAACAACATGCCAACATTTTGCTCCTCATGTTTATTAAGGTAGTTGACAAAATATGCAGGTTTCATGTTCCAGAATCATTACAGCACACATACTCGTTCTAAAGGGCCTCAAAGTAATCCCCTGCAACATTCAACAACACGCTGCCAACTACGTGGGAGACGCCGAATGCCCTCTGCTTCATCATTTCCCTCACCATGTGTCAATCTGGTCTTCTCCTGTTGCAAAACATTTGTAATGTTCATTCATATCCCAAACCGTCTACCACGTAATGGTTCCTTTATCTTCCGTACGAGATCAAAATTACATGGAGAAAAATCTGCAATATATGGTGGGTGTTATCGCCATATGCAACAATGATTTTGCTCACCGTTTGTCTCTATTGTTAAGACAATTTTTGTTAAGAATTAAGCACTTTTAGTCGAACGACACCAAGGCGAAGTGGGCAAATGTTGTGTAAGTAATTATTTTAGTAATTATTAAGAATTATTTCCATTTTATGGATATTAAGATTAATTTTGTTATTTTCTGGGTTGCAGAAAATCGTACGAACTAATTCGAATGTATCTCACAGAATCTTTAAATTTCATCAGTTATATACCAAATGTAAATATTCATCATTAATTAGAGGATTAAATCAAACTTTCAACAGTAACAACGCCCGTTATTTTATTTGCATCGTACGCATTTCACACAAGAATCCCCACTTTAAATGTGATCATTTCGGCGGTCACAGTGGGTGCTCCAATTCTTCTCATTCCCAGCGCTTTTAGTAACCGCCCACACTCTTACACACTCTACTTTATGTGATTTAACATTGCTCTCTGTGCAACAACAGGAAATCACAGAGCCATCTGGTGTTGTAGAAACATACAACAAATGCACAGCTTCCTTGAGACATACATTTTGTAATACCATTCTTTAGCTCGGAGGAAAAAAAATAGTTACCATGATTTATGCCCCAACCCTCGTAATAAAATCAAAAAAATTCAGTATGTATATCTTTTTCTTTTTCTTAGCAAAAATGATGTGCACTTCCAATTAATGGGAAGTTTTAAGTACAGGGTTAACAAGCAGACGCTTTAGAGTAGTTTCAAGTTTTCCTTCCAAGGAAAATTGATACCAGTTGAGTATGCGTGTGTAAGGGATAAAATTTTATTATAATGGAATAAAATTTATTAGATCCAAACAGAAGTACTGAGACGAGGGAATTTGAATTATTAAGTAGCAGAGCTTTTTAATCATCCAAATTTTGATTATATACAATTCGATCTGAATTGAATACAAGTTCCAAAAACAGTCAAAATTTGAATTAAATGTAATAATAGTTGAAATTTAGAACAGTTAATATAATGTAAGGTAAGTAACTTGAAATTGATTACAAACAACGTCGCAACAACCATACAGTAATACAGTTTTCTGAAGAAAATTCTTCTGGTATGAAATGATGAGATAAACGCAGTGGAAATCCAAAGAATTCAGATGCAGCTGATCTCGACGTACATTGACAGGGATTCGCGACTCAGCTTCATTAAAACCCTGAACCGGTGAGACGATCTTCTTGGTCACGGCAATTCCAGAAAAGAGAGAAAAACGCATTACTTTGCGAGTAAAAGATTATGCATAAAAGTTAGTCTTAATATCCACTAAATTCACAATGGATAAATTAATGGACCGGACAAATAATCAATGATCAGACAAATGAAAACTGAAGACGAAGTAATATAAATTAAATGTTGTTCAATTAAAACACTGCGGAATAAATAGCTCGTCGAAAGCTAATAGCACCCGCCATAAATTTCTTATGTATAGCCTAGTCTTATAATTATTAAGCCATAATAAGCAATCCTTGGCTTGTTAATAATTGTTGTCGCAACTTAGAAGGCTTAACATAAAAGCAATTACAGAAGCCGTAACATTAAACACTGGTGAGACACTTCTATCTTCGAAAATGCATAGAGAATATCATTTACATCCGATAGCGCAATAGCTATCAAGTAACGAGTATACTCCGAGCGCAATAGCTCCAATAATTTTATCAGGTAAAAATAATTCCAAAAATTAGAATTCAGCATGAAGGTAACGGAAAAAAGAATAAGCATAAAGTTGAACTAGCCGATAGAGAAAAGTCTTGCATAACCCAAAATATAATTTTCTTCGCCGTTTAAATGACGAGCGAGCAATGTCCCTTTCCGTCTCGGACGAATCCATTTAGTCCGCACGGGAAGATGCCTTTCTCTCGGCGTAATTCAAATTCCAAATTACGAGCACTGTTAGCGTTATTAAGTTCAAGCCAATACTCTATCTGTAGACTAGTTAAAGCATAAATATATGAAGGAGCAACACTCACACTTATTTGCGAAGCATTCAGCAACTCTTCCTGCTGATACGCATTTTCCTTTTCTTGTGAGGAGACCGC
This sequence comes from Rhysida immarginata, assembly GCA_023313115.1. Lineage (NCBI taxonomy): Eukaryota > Metazoa > Arthropoda > Chilopoda > Scolopendromorpha > Scolopendridae > Rhysida > Rhysida immarginata. The sequence goes on along the minus strand of JAHWFO010045149.1, from coordinate 1,612,885 downwards.
ACGTGAGCCACGCTGACTTCTTTCTAGCATTTTGCTGCTTCCCGTATTTCTCTCTTTACCTTCGACATCCTGAGAAGCTGAGAAGTCTTCTTCTGGGCTCTCCAACTTTTCCTTGTCCTCCTTCTCGCTCTTTCTTCCAAAGCTCTTTTTCCGATGCCTATTCCATGCTAATGACCTCTTCCTTCTCTCTCCACTTCACCTTCGCTTGGCTCCTATTGGTCTTGGCTATCTTTCACTGTTATGTCGTTCTTCGTAATTCTCGTCGCCTCCTCTCTTGAATACGAACGTATTTTGTTTGTGATTCGAAGAACGGCGTAACAGCGTGCTTCGTTTTCATTTCATGCATAGCCGTGCCAGACGATAGGCCAAAACGAAGTGAAAAAAGTGAGGGCAGAAGGTGGGCCAACGAGGTGCTGGATCAAAACAGATTAGTCGCTGAGCGTATGCATTTTAAGAAGCTAGAGACATTCTCACTCTAACTTGACACTGTTGAATCAGGTTCTGGTTTCACTCACATTATCATTAGTGCCATTTCTGATTGGCTTTCAGCATCATGTGTCACAGTAACCAATCAACGGGAGCACTCATGAATATATATCAAGAAATCTTTCGGTCCGGTCAGCCTCATTTGCGCTGGAAATCTAAAGTTAGAGTGAGAAATCTTTAGAAATGAGTGAAACGGTCACTTTGGAAGTAAGACCTGACGCTTTGTCTTGAAGGATCCATACACGATTTCCCTCGCCACCATACAGTATCGAAATTTCGGAGTGATGCAAATAGTTTAGGATGCTGTCCTGAAAGTACGCCGAATTGATTTTGGCATTTTATTTGAGCCTTTTTATCTCTAACTTGCCTCTGTGATAGTACCATGCAACCATCGTAAATCCTTTCCAAAAACGTTCGTGAGATAGGAGTGGCCAATCGGAATGGGATGTTTGTATCTCCTTTGCAGTGCATGATCCGACATCTAGACGGCAACGTGAGCTAGGCACGTGCGCATGGGCATGCGCACAGAGAGACATGTCGAGAAGAACAATATACATGTCATATCGAACATAGTAAACAGAAGCGGATTTGTCTGTTGCGCTCAGTAGAACCTAGTGTGTGTGTGTGAAGACTGGTGTCAAAGTGCCATGAAGCAACTAGTGAACATCGAGTTTTGTTACAAACTGGGGAAAACTGCGACGAAGACTCCGACGTATTGTATAGGACTGGACAGTGAACTTTGTTGCACGACAAGGCCTGCTTGCACAGTCTTATCCGTGCGCTTAACTTTTTTGGCTAAGCGCGGCGTGACTGTTCTGGAACATTCACCATACTCTCCGGATCTGGCGCTTGCACACTCTTTCTTGGTTCCCCGCCAGAAATGAGTCCTGAAAGGCACATATTTTGTAGGTGTACAGGATATCAAAGAACGTGTGACATGAACGCTTCGACTTTTTACTCCAAGAAGCTTTTTCTGACAGTTTTCAGCAGTTTTATAAACGTTTTCAAAAGTCTACTGTAGCCAGTGGCGATTACTTTGAAGGTGTTCTTTGTTTTCTGATACTATTTACCGAACTTTTTAGACACACATTGTGTATTGTTTGCATTTTGTTCGTATGGGATGGGTATACCCACGCCTCGTCTAACGATCCCTCTTCGAACAATACAATTCATAAAGCTTCTTGCAGTTTATCTTTCCGTCACGACGTGACGTGGAAATAAGGCATGTACCGTCGGCTTCTAGCATTTTTCCTGTAGCAAATATTTGTTTGTGTTTCTAATAAATGTTGGCTTTGATACCTAGGCAATTGTCATGCAATTGCCCTTTGCATGGTGGTTTTTCCTTCAATTCCAGGACTTTCTGGACTATCTCATTGTTGCGCTTGGTAATAAGGTGCTTCTTACGACCGCGGATCTGTTTTCATTCCGCACCAATGCCTTTCGGGTGCCGTTTGCTGATATAGAAAATACAAAAGAAGTACTTATTTTTGCTTATACTGCCAGTGAAATTTTCTTCTTGAAGACTATCCAGTCCTGTACAAGTCTGATTGAACATGTCGGAGAGTTTCATTTTTCCGACTTTTTCCTAACCTAACCTAACCTAACCTCGCCGTTTTTCCTAGTTTGTAACAAACCTTGATATTCACGCGTTGGTCAATTGCACTGTGACATACACAATCCTCACTCCACTGTTGCATTTTCGGTGGCATGATAGTACAAACGAATGTAAAACAGTCGAGTCACATAAATGTGACCACCTTTAAATATCCGAAATTCCCATCATGTGAAACTCTGACAGCGGCTAGACGAGGGATAGACTCAATGAGGTGCTAGAAAGTGATCACAGGAATATCCATTGACAGCTGCGAAGTGGAATATCCAGGGAGCGAGTAACCCGATCGATATGGTCCTACCGATTGGGTTTAATACATACGGGGAATTTGTAGGAGGGAGGTACAGTAAAGTTTTCCTCGTGCTCTTCTAACCATTCACGTACAATTCCAGCTGTATGAGATATCGCATCATGGCCAGGAAAAACAACGTCCATGTACGTGAGTACATGGTCAACAAGAATCGATACGTACGAGGGTGAATCAAAAAGAAAGTTACACTCAGCACCATCTGTGGTCGAAGAGCGCCGACATCATTCGCCGTTTTTAAGGATGTTGCCTGTATATGTTCCACGGTCTATAGATTATCATGGTCATCGAGCTTCGGCCATTTTCCATTGTTTCGAGAAGCTAAGGAAAACAGATCGCGCGAGGTGCCGCATAGATCGCATCAGGGCCGACCGTGACCTGCGGTAGGGGTTTTTCATTGAACTGAAAATGAAAGTAAAGTTTCTGTCTGTTGATAGGGCGGCGCTGCAGGCGTTTTTGGGCCGATTGTACATGCAGTGCCACTTTTCAATAGAGTTCCCGCCCTATTGGGAGCTAGAAACTTTAGCTTCATTTTAACAATGGAGCTCGATGACCATGAATATCTATAGACCGTGATATGTTCTATAATGGCAACGTGGCATGATCCCGCGTGTTCACGCGTTTACTGCGTACGCAAGAGTATTGTTGTCATGGCGCAGCAACTGGTTGTACATTCCAAGTTGGAGATTCGCGGAACAATCCGTTTTATGTAGGCGAAAGGCTTAAATTGCGCTGAAATCCATAAGGAAATTTGCAGTGTCTACGGGGATAATGTGATTTCTCGTCCTACAATTGTGAAATGGTGCCAGCAGTTCGAAAATGGGCGCTCAGATTTGACGGACGAATACCACGTCCAGCACTCCCGAGCACATTGCCCGCATTGCATAAGATGACTTTGGACAATCGACGAATCAGAATTAAAGAATTCGCCAGAACGCTTAGGGTTACTTATGCGAGTGTGCACACGATTATTGAGAAACGCTGGAGCGGATTTTTACCGCAGCGGCATGGAAAAGTTACTGTCACGTTCAGACAAATGTTTACAATTGTTGGATGATTAGGTAGAAAAGTGAAATAAATGGTGCACGTTTCCTCAGAATGTGTGTATGAGATCTTAACTTCATCTGTTTTTACTGTTTCAGAGTGTAACTTACTTTTTAATTCACCTGGTACTTAAATCGATTCATATTGCCATCCACAATGATGAGTGCACCCAGAGAATGCCAGTAAAAAATTCCCCAGCCCATAACGCTGCATCCACAAATGGTTGAAGGAAGTTTCTTTTCTGACGCAAAAAACACCATACATGTGAGAAGGCAAACTTTTACCAATCAGTGGCTGTCCAGTATTGGTACTGCGTGCAAATTCCAGCCTCTTCCTCCGATGCACAGTCGTTAGCATACGAGGGGAGTCATAAAGTTCATACCTTTGCATAGAAGGCATGATCGTACGGCAACCAAATTTGGTGGGTTTACCAATCCCTCTCCACACAGACTCCCTACAAAGTCATACACTTCTACCATTGATATTTCACCCGTGAATGCCATAATTGTAGAGGCCCATCCCCAGCCGGATCTACAATCATCATCTACAATGGCCTCATCATCGCTGTGAAATCACCTCCCAAGAAGTGGCTTCTTCATTTTCCTAAAAAGGAAAAACTCACTGGCCTTGTTTAGGAAATCGAATAAGCCACTTCGTGGAAGGTGATTTAACAGCGATGATGAGGTCATTTCTGCTCTAAAGAGTGGTTTTCAGAGCAGAAGACGGGATCTATATTTACGACAATCACGGGTGAAATATCGATGGCAGGGGTGTGTGACTTTCCAGGGAGAGAGATTGGTCACCCACAAAATTTGGTTGCCGTAAGATCATGCTTTCTATGCAAAGCAACAGCAGCAAATTCGACACAGGTCATACATGAATTTACTTGTCTACTTTTTAATTTATTCTATACTTTTCAATTTATAATCTAAGAAATTGTTCAATGAATTTTGTCACATAAAATTTTATTAACCTTAAAAACATAAGCTTCTTAACAAGTGCTTCGGCTTAAGAGCGAGGTTACAGTGAGCTTAATGTTTTAACCAGATTGTCGAGTTCCTGATAATATTAATACCCTTGTTAAAATCTCCAAATTATCAGTGTCAAATGGAATGAGTTTCCAAACTTCGTCAATAACTGAATTAGTAGACTTTTCAAATTTACGAGATATGATGCTAATGCTTGCGTTTCAGACTGGCAGCAACTATCTTCTCTCCATGAACTTCAAGAGCACTCGAAAAGAAATCCAGAAGATTTGCTTGGGTTTTGCAGGATAGTGAAAGGAATAAATGCTGCCAAAGGTGAACAAAAGTTAAAAAATAGTTCTATATTAGCATTAGCTGTTCTTTCGTTACCTCTGTCAAATGCTTCCGTTGAAAGACTTTTTTCCCAAATGGTTATTGTCAATGACAAATTGCGGAATCGGTTACTAGTTAAAAAACCGATAACATTCTACGTATCAGGTATGGTTTAAAGCTTAGAGTAGAGACTTGTGTTACTTTCAAACCATCTCAGGCAATGCTTGATATGCTTTATTCAAATATGTATCTTGTATCGAATTCCATTATGGGTAGTAAAGAGATTGATGCTATGGAAAATATTGTCCATGAACTGAATTTGCCTGAGTCAGTATAGATGTTTATAATTTACGTTTCCACAGGAGAATAAATAAGAATTTAAAAAAAAACTGTCGTTCTGCTTTATTTTGGCTTTTAATTTTTTTGAGTTCCCTGGATAGTGACTACTTTAAATTTTACTTTGAATTTCTAGGGGAAATCTGTGGTAATGTTTTTTTAGGTAGATGATGAAGGTTTTCGATATTTCGATCTGGCAACACTATCGCTCGTTGTAGTCTGCGTTGAATAATGGTCGCAAAGAGACCGAAATACATATACGCATAATAAATCTTTGTGGACAAGAGTTTGCGTCTTTATTATGTCACTATTCACAATAAACTTGCTTTTTTCCTCCGTATGAGAATTCTTCGATCCCATAGGAAAATACACTGGGTGATCGGTTAACGAACTTAATCCGTTCCAAGACGATGTTCACCATTCGAATTGTTCGTTAACCGATCATCGATTTACCATTGATTATTATGAGAATTTGATTAATTCGTTCTGAGATACAAAAAACAATTAAAAACTATATAATTTCTTATATGAAATGCTTATTCATATGTAATAACAATAATACATTGCATTTTCATCAGTCATTTTTTTTCCCATTCAGTGTGGATTGTTTGTTCTACAACTGACAGCGATTCAGTAAGCACCCAACAGCCAGCGCTAGTATCGCATCCGTGAGTACATTGGACATAAAATATAACATTGGGGAAATTACGAGCCTAAAACCTTATTCACCTATTGATTCGGGTTATATATACACCTGGCAAAGTCTCGTTCCAGAAGCTGTTCATAACTAGAAAAATACAGTTCTGCAAAGCTTACACAAACCGTCTCTTCTAGTGTTTGTTCTGGTGAGGCATTCCTTACCCGAACGTAAAAATCTATCGCGAAAGTGTTCGTTATCCGATTTGTTCGCTATCCGAACTGTTCGTTAACCGATTTGTTCGCTATCCGAACTGTTCGTTAACCGATCAGCCATTGTATTACAAATGTAAATGAAACGTCAATTAGAAATGAAAGAAAGAATAAAGAGACAACAAATGTTTTGAAAATATTGTCTTTTTAATGTTTTCCTTTACAAGTTAATTGCCATTTATTCTCAAATGAAAGATTTGTAGGTTTATTAAATTACATTTAGAAGTTAAAAAAATTAAACAAAACATTTAAAGAAAGGGAAAACGTCTTCTTATTTACAACATCTACAACTGTAAATGGGATTTTTATAGAAAATAGAAATATACAAAAAGCTTTTGCATTGGATTCAGTACCCGACTTTCTATACGTCAAAACGAAAACCAAGGGTGCAAGATTATAATATTTGTTTTCTTTTATATGGGGGAAATCAAATTTAAACAGTGTCGAATGAAACCATGACACGTTTAAGCATTAAACAGGAAAATAAGTATTTTGCTTTCGGAAGAGATTTATAACCTAGGGCAAATGTATGTAAAATTAGCTGCTAGGTATGATTAACTGATCACTTTTGAAATTAATATCTAGACAAAAGTATTAGAGCAATTTATTCCCCGCAAATTAACCTAAGAAATCAATTTTTAAAGAACACGAAGCGAAATGAAACGAATCCTATTAAATATTTTGCAAATCGTTTTAAGAAAATATCTTGTTTCTATAAAATTGTTCGGTTTTTTATAGTTTTTTTAAATTTGTATGTTTAATATATTTTGGGGTTTTTAAACTTCTCCTTTAGGTTTTCTCCGTTTCTGAGGCACGTTAACGGTAAAAAGATGTGTTATGTGAACTGTCCTTTAGGACATGTTCTAGGGTCTCTTTGATGAACCTCTTAGGTTTTCTTGAAAGGTCCCATTGAACCAGCAAAGAAGTAATATATATATATATATACACATATATATAGAAAGTTAGACATGATGGTCGAGAGAAGTTGGAAGTTGTTTGGAGGCAGAGGAGCTGCGTATAATGTTAAATATTTATATGTTGATGGATAGCAGGTGGTAATTATCTGCGTTTTTATTAACGTGACTAAAAGGAAGGAAACAAGGAAAAACAAAAACGGAGAGTGGTTTTACAGCTTTTGTGGTTTTCATTATGGCGAAGAAGAAAACAATCTAGAGTTCTTGAGAAAACGATGTGACACGAATGACAAAAATACTGAATAAATCTTTATGGTTTTCCCTTTTCTTTTAAAATTATACGACGGAAAAAAAATTAACAAAATTATGTTAGAAATGAAACCTCCTTGCTCTTCCTGTTTAGCAAAACAGAACCAAATGAAACATCGAACAGGCCAGATACGAAGGCAAATATTTAATTTTAAGAAGGGGAGCCCTTACAATCTTAATCTCCCCTCGACTGGAATCAAGCAAAAACATTACCATATTTCCAGTTCTTAAATTGTGCCAATTATGTTATACAAATATAAAATATTTCCATTTCAACGCGAGCCCAGTCTTAGTGGACTTGGAAATCATCTTGAATTAACGATCTATGGATACATAGAAAATAAAATATCTCCTACATTGGCTTTATCTCCAAATGGCGTGACCTTCGAACTTGTGAAGTGGCAAAGAACCGGGGTTTTAATGATGCCAATAGAGGCCCATTTTTCAGCGTGGGACCTTGTTTCCTCGTCTTCCTTATCCTCCGTGGAAATTCCTACGAAGAAAGACAATTGAGCTGAAGCAGTGCAAACTGTCATTGGCAGTGCGGTCGAACGTCTTCTTTAAACTTCTTCCTTTTCAAATTTGGCCCGTTCACACGAGAGAATCTTCGTCTCGCGACCCGTAGTCTTCTGTCTCGTTGCCGGATGTTCGGCCGGAATCGGAACTGAGAGGTCGACCTCCTGGATCTACATAGCCATTTGGTTCAGATGCTTCCGACTTTTTCGGCTGACTACCACCCAGAGATGACAGTAACCTGTCATGAAAATTAAAATGCATCGATATAAATAAAGTAGCTCTATGAAAAACTAAACAAATAAAATCAATATAATTTGAATGATTTATTCCAATGAATCAGCCATTAATGACATGAGAAAGCTTACTTAATACAGAATGATTCATAAAAAAGAAACAGATACAAGGTGTTCGTGAAAGATTTGTACCATAACAATTTATATTAATAAAACTCAATGGGTGTGTCTGTGTGTATGTTCGCGATAATCTATACAACCACGAAACCAACGGACGTCAAACTTTGCACGATGCTTTAAGTTAGTTTGGGAAAGGTTTATAAATACTTTTTAATTTTTATTGCCAATATGTTAAGATGAAATTAATGCATGCCCACAGAAATCTACACTTTGGGATAATGTTTCAATTTTGAGACCAAACAAATATGAGAGTCCTTTGCAAAATTACCGCAACCAAAGATTTTCTCAGGAAAAAACCCTGCAGATTGCGGAAGATCGAGCAGGATCTCAACGGAAACATTGTTTTTCCGACAAATTTTTGTGTATTGGTTCAAAATCCAGACCAGCTAAAAACAGGGTATTTCAAAACATCGAACAAAATCACCGAAATTTGTAACAATGTCAATACTAACATATACACTGCTCTGATTCATTACAGGCCCGGCATCCATAAAGTTTTCATTCAGACATTCATCGACCTTTTTAACTGGTGATTGCTTGCCTTAAGTTAACCTGTATCTTCTCCGAACAGAGATCCGAACACTGCGCTTTTTCTATGGGAGATGCCATATTTTGTTCTGTCAATGCCAGTGCCTCTTAAGAGAAAGTACCACAATAAACGGATAAACCCTATAAACTTTTGTAACTTCTTTCTAAATGCTGAAAACGATGTATATATTATTATGTCACGGAATTCTAATACCATCGCGAATTCCGGTGACATAGACGCTCGATTTCGCTCTCGGATATTTTATAATTCCGGGCGAAAGCGGAGGCGATGTCATCGGCAGCATAAGCAACATCAAGACGCAGGAGCCAATGAGAGGACGGGGAGAGTTTCAAGTGCGGAATCGAGGAGAGAGACGAGGGAGAACGTGAGAGAGAGAAAAGACACGACCGACAGCGGTATTGCGAAGGTACAGCTCCAGAGAAAATCGACTCGAAAGCACATTGGGTGCTATGCCATCGGCAGGCTGGACGGCAGAGTGATTTCTCAAGCCCCCACGACGGAGACGACTACGGAGCCGTTATTTGCTTCGTCGGAGAACGCCACGTCGTGCAGGAAAGCCAAGCGGGCGGAGGTTTATGCTGACGGAAAGCGAGAGAGACGGCGGAGTGATTCGTATTTCTCCTCAGCGTGCGGCAATCCTTCCCTAGGTCCGTGGTGGTCTATAGCTGACTGTTGCTTCGCAGCCGTAAGTGTGATTTTTATTGTGGGCTGCAAAGCCAATTTAATAAGGGCATCGTTTAAAGAGTTAGTTTACAGAGAGCTTCACGGAGACACGATAGTGTGTGGCTTGTGGCCATGTGGAATGCGGGCTTATTTTAACGGCGAGTTTGGCTTCACGATAATTAAGAGCTATTAGTGTGAAGTGCTTCGCATTAAGCAATTCCTCGTCTCCTTATGTTTTCTGGTGTTATTTAAGGATATTAATCTATCGGTAAATGGAAAAATATTTGAAAGGTTATAGCCTTCGTACCTTGTGTAAATAGGCATTTTATGTCATTTGTTATCAGCGGTTACAAGTGTGTGTAGTTTACGCATTTGATTTAAAGCTATTGCATTTAGTTACTTGTGTTAATTTAGCTTAACCGTAATTAGTGATATTGTCTCTTTCGAATATTTCTAGAACTGAAGTGACTATTGTTTTACTATCCAAGTTAATGGGAGAACACAGAACATTGTGCTTCTACGTATGTGTTTTGTAACATTGCTACGTCATTGAATTTGTTTCGGGCGTAGGATTTTTAATTCCCTACTGGTTGTAATTTAAAGTTAACAATTTTACCCGGACTTTGGACTTCCTACCGAATTAAGACTGTGCTAAATTTTACGTACTGATTCTGTGCTCATGCAGCTGGAACTTTTTACGTGTATGCTTTGGTGGCTGCGTGTCTACTTAGCTTGAGTGTATTTTTGTTCATATATGTACACGTGCTAACTATTTAAGCTAGTTAGGTGGTTGCTTTGAAGATTATTTGCTTTATTCTGTTTCATTGCATTTTGTAATTAATTCAGTTAGTAGATACAAAAAGGTGGTTTACCTTGTTATTACGAATTAGTGGCCGACCCAAGCAAATTGCTGTTTCAGATTAAGTCTACCTATGTGGCTGTTGTATTACAGTTTAGATGATTAGCTATTAAGCTACTGCTCTACATTTTTAGTACCTAAGTGTTTGGTATTTATTCTAGTTGAAGAGTATTTGTTTAGATTATAGGCTAGATTTAGTTTAAGTATTTGCATTTGTATTTATGTTGCTAATCCTTTATGTTTGAAAGGAGTTTAAGGCTTAAATGCTATTTATTGTCTCATAGAGGTGTAATATGGTAAATTGCATTGTATGAATCAATTACTGCTTTTATGGTTTGATGTTTGATAGGCATGGTTTGCCTTTGATAGTAGGAATTTACGATTATCACTTATTTTAATTTTTTCAATTATCTTGTCAATAAACTTTACTTTTATTTCATTTATCAGTGCACTGTTACATGTCAATTTAATTTCCACTGCGCTACTCTTACATTTAGCATTATTCCCATGTGACATATTATGTTAAAAAATCATTATGTTACAAATCTTTTATAGACGCCCTGTATTAATGTATGTGGATAAATAACAAAATTTGATATATCACTAATTTATATGTTATTAATTAAAAATACAAATTAAATAAAACTTCAGGATAATTCTCTAATATTCTATTTGTTTTTAGAGAATTATTCTTTTTTGCTTTGATAAAGGATAGCCTCTATCCGAAACGTCAGCTTTTTATTTTGATTTTGATTAATTATTTTTGTTTATTATATCTTATTTTTTATTTAATTTGTATTTTTATTTAATTTATATTTTTAATTAATAACAATTATTTATTGTATTCCAGGGTTCTTGTGTGTCGTCCTTCTCTTAATATATATCCGTTAATTTATATGTTGTATTTGATGCGTAGTGGAATGCAAAACAAGTGAATAGGGGACATAATATCCAGTACCGCTTACTCTTTACGCTATTTTTTCTTAAACTTGGCATTATAATAAATTGTAATCTGTATAAACATAAACATCAAGGGATCATCCTGGATGTATAAGAAGACCTAGGACGAAGCTGTCCTACCATTTCAACTCTAACACCGTCAATTTTCAGTTCAGCTGGTTTTTGCAAGAATGTCACTAAACGCCAACCAATACAGCGCATCAGCGCACAATTTCCCAGTGAACTCTACAAAGGGGATTGTGAGCCATCAGTTAGAGGATTTACGGCATTTAGAAGATTTTCACTCAATTGGAGCTGTGCTGTCTTAATGGTAAAGTGGCTCTAGTGCCTCCAACTAAACCACCACAAGCATACAGCCATATATATGTAGGTATGACACCTAGGACAGCCACAAGGTTATCCGTACCTACAACAGAATATTTGCTTATACTTAAATGGGCGCGTTAGTTACTGAAAGCGTATCTGTAGATGAGCGTTATGCTTTGCAGAATAAAGCAAATGGATCTAAATCCTTTTAGCATATATGGTCCATCCATTTTAACCAGGAAAGAATTTTTAATGAACTTACCCATTGAAAGGGGAGACAGTTTCTAAGGAGGAAGGTTGGTCCATTACAATGGGAAGGGCGGAAAGGGGAAAAGAGATAAGGGAATGGGGAGCAAGTGAGAATTTTGTTTATTTTGGAAAACATATTTTATTTTACACTTGAATATTAATTTTATTTTTTATTATGTGAGAGAGAAACCGTCTCCCCTTTAGTGGGAAAGTTCATTAAAAATTTTTGCCAGGTTAAAAACGATGGACTATACGTGTATCGCTGATGTAGTTGAATATGGAACGACTCAAGTAGCTGCGAAATCGTTGGGACTATTAGAAGACGATCAAGAATGGAACCGATCTATTCAGCAAATAATTGGATGCCAGATGCCTGAACAGCTCCAACATCCATCTCTTTTGTATCATTTGGAATCTAAGCCAGACAAAACAAATTTGGAAAACTGTTTACATGCAGCATCTAAAGTCTATCAACATCAAATAAGTTGTGCTACAATAGATAGAACAGTGATCTATCAAACCCTTAAAGAAGTTAATCGATATTTGTAAAGGACTGGCAGACTACTCAGATCCATCCCAGCTACATGAATTTGCAGATCTAGTAGAAGAAAGAACTCAAGGAAATTCCTTGAAGGAAGCAATGCATTAGCCGCTGCAGAACGATTGTACAAGATATCAATGATTCAAGAACTGACAAGGACGCAAGGAAACTACTAATCCACAACAAAAATTTATTCATGCGAATGCGCATTTCGGCAGCCAAGCTGCCTTCGTCAGCGTATCCAAGCCTTGACCAGGACAGAGTTCTTGTTGTGGATTAGTAGTTTCCTTGAGCCCTTGTTAGTCTTTGTCCACAGTTTCTGGCTATGATTCTCTCTGCTTCAAGAACTTGTTGGCCAGACATCTTTGCTAAATGACGACCAACAACGTTGATCAGGAACAGGAATTTTGTTTACAGAGAAGTAATCTGAGTAAATATAAACAGTTTCCAATTTCTTTTCAGAATTTGCAGAATATGAAATAAAACAATTAACGTTTTATTAAGCAAAGAAAATTTGTTAATTCTTCGCTGAAAACGACAATCTAAATTTCAATAGTGCCGAAATTAAATAATATTTATTTCCCTGAAGAATTAAAGTTAATAAAATAACTCTTTCAAAGATCCTTTGTATGAAAACGGATATTATCTTATATTCTAGGCATATCTGAAACGGGCAAGCAATTTAAAATTAAACGATTTTCATTTTGCAAGTTAGCCCATTTCAGGGGACCTTATTTCAACAGTTTTTACACGGTTTGAATGCGAGAAAGTCTAGGGGAGAACACTCCCGATTTTTTTAGGTTTTAAAGGAAATTAAAATCTAAAAAAATAAAAATTGCTCTCTTGAATTCATATTAATAATGACATTATTTTAAAATTATTTTTTTATGTTCTCTTGTAACTTTGCACTGTTACGTTTACCTGTCGCTACTAGAAGGTCGCTTGGCCTCCCAGCTGTGTATCTCCGCGGGGACGATGATGGTGGCGTGACTGTCCGGGTCACTGTCCGAACTTTCAATGGGGCTTTCCACCGAATCATGAAGCTTCACTCCACCGCCACAACGGCGCATTAAACTGCAAAAAAGTAAAAGAAACAAATTAAATAATCATTACTCCTCTAATTATTATTATTACTGCACACA
>JAHWFO010045149.1:1568878-1594471 GCA_023313115.1 Rhysida immarginata | reverse complement strand
CCTACATTCCAATTTCAAATTTTCGTTGGCGATTCGACTCACCTACGATGCTATTGGAACATCTGCGAAATGTTTCTTTAGGCCTTTTGCGTTTTAGAGCAGGCTGTTTCCTTCGAAGGCTGCAGTTGAAATGCGGTCTTTCTACCACCTGCTCGAAATTTTAAAAAATTCATGATTTGCAATACTCAATTATTCGCGAAAATGAATATTTCACATTGGAAAGCGGGGCAACATCTTACAAGCATATGGCAATTCAAACAAGTCGATATATAATATTAGGAAAAGACGACACTTGCAAAGGTTAGATTCCCCATAATATCTGTACGGTGCACAATGGTCCCTATTACGAAAAACGTGGCAATCGAAGTTTTAATTTGAGGTCTTTTAAGGCCCTAAATAGTTAAGTAGATATCTTTATTGTGAAAAACAATCATTCTGAAGGCCATATGCATATATCTGGCTCTCGAAACCTATTTTAATCTGAGTGTCGAATACGAAAATATAATAACATTTAAAATATACAGAAATCCCACTCTAAAACAGACTTTTTCATCCTTTTAATCATTCTTCATTAATAATTTAAAAAAATAGCTGTCCTCACTTGCCCCATTTTGTTTTACAGTCGAACCACAGTTTAACGAATTCCTAGGAACTGAAAAAAAATTCGTTAAACTGAGGTATCTAACTTTTTTTCTTGCGGCGATGCGTAAATTCGCTTTCAGGCGCTTTTTTTTGCCGCCGAGCGAAAGAAATAAATTCATTAGAATCCGAGGCAATTGAATTGCTAAAGGCACTCATGAGGATTCAAATTTGTACATTTCACCATTGCAAAGTAGTGAAGACGGATCTGGACAGTTTTCTGACGAAGAATATTGAATCCGCCATTTTTTGATTGTTAAAATAATATCAAATTCAAACTTCGCGACCTCAAAAAACCCTATGTACTGATTTTTAGAAAAATTAAATTACGTTTTCAACTTTTGGCCACGTTTTTGGCAATTGCAACCACTGTGCGGCGCTTCGACAAATGAATCGTTCACACAGAAGTGAATCAGCCTCTATATTCAAGACTTACAAATGAATCGTTTGCGAGATTGTAAAAAGGAACAATTTATAATAAGAAACAATTTTATAAAACCTACATCGCATTTTTTCCCACCATTCCCTATTCTTGCTCAAAATCCAGCAACTATTCGTCACTGAGTAGCCATTTTCGTTTGAAAACGATCAGTTTAAGGGGCCTTGTTTTTTGATATATTCCGAATACATAACCACAATTAGGACAACAGTAACTGTGGTTATGTATTCGGAGTTTACCCCTGTTGAGCAAAAGGAGTGAACTGTGGATAAAGACATCATAAGGAAAGAAACAACATCTTGTCCACAAAAGCAGTTTAATCCGGCATATACGTACATGTATTTCGGTCTCTTTAAGACCATTATTCAACGCAAGACAATCGACAATCGAACAATGAAGTGTACATTTCTTCGGGTGTGACGAAAGCAGTGCTTTCACGAAGCTCACCCTACCAGAATAAATTCCACATGAAATACACTGAAATTGGCAAGAAGCCTGACTAACCCCAGAGGTCTTCCACATTATGAAAAAATAATAACATTGACGATTATCAGAAGATTGGGAGGGGCGGTGAGGGTGAATGGGTGTTATCACATCTTCCAATAATCCGGGGAGGAAACGTTGCCAATGTCTTTGAAGTTGACATGAAGAATATGTCTCGGTTTTCTATACTTTGTATGCCACTTCATTTCCATCAGGTTGTTTAGTATTCGGCCACCAGGTCATTGTCATGGCTCTTCATCGTCTGCACCATGTTCGTCAGGAGATCTTGCACACACTTACCAAGGTGAGTCATGTTCAGATCCGAGTGGATGTAATGATTTTTTACTGTCCTTCTATGCTGGGCAATGGTCCTCAGGGTAACATTCTGGAACGACTGGAGTTCACTCCATCTGCTTTTACATATGGTTGCCCACGCAGGCATGCCATAGAGGAGGATGGTCCGAATCATCGTCTTGTACAGTAACAGCTTTCAACCCAGGAGAGCTATGAGGCTGTACTTAGCCTTCTTTGCTTTGTTCAGAACGTAAGTCACGTGACAGTTCCAGGAGAGTCTTGAGTCGATTATAACGCCAAGGTACCTGTAATTGTCGATCCATTCGAGTTCCTTATTGAATAGGACAAGAGAATCCGGGGACGCTTAAACTTTTTGTTGAAGTACACAGCTTTGCATTTTCCTTCGTTAAGGTTCAGTTTCCAGCAATTAAACCAATCTTCAAATTTCTTCAAGGCGTTCTGCAGACGAGTGATAACGTGAGATGGCTGGTGGGCCCATGCCATGATGGCAGTATCATCAGCACAGAAATGTAAATTACATTTTTCTGGTTTTGGGAAATCATGTACAAAATAATTAAATAAAACGGGCCCTTGTGGGACACCGGCTTTTACCTTGCGGGGAGTGGAGAAGTTTTCGCCAAGTTTAGCTTGATAGAACCTGTCGCTAAGAAAGGATTTCACCATCAAAATAAATCAGGAGAAAACTCGTATCTAATCATCTTGTAGATTAGCCCTTCGTGCCACACCTGATCGAAAGCCTTACTGACATCAAAAAAAAACCACGCCACAGTACCTTGAAAGGTTCAGTGGGGTCCTCAGATCTTCAACAAGTCTCCATATCTGACACAAATGGGCGGCACGAAAGCCGAACTGCTCTTTCCGAAGTAGATCATTGGTGAGACAGTGGTCTTTGTACCTGGTGAGGATCGTTTTCTCCAAAACTATGGACATCGACGGGAGTAGACTGATAGGTCGGTAGCTCGCAGGAATTGCAGGCTTGGGGATACTTAACACAATAGATTGCTTCCAAGGAGTCGGCAAGTAGGAAAACTTCCAACAATCGCTTATGATATTCGAGATGTCTTTAATAATGTTGTTCAGCAGATTCCTTAGGGCGTTATTACTTACCTTGTCTCTTCCTGGAGCCTTCCTCAGTTTGAGATTTCTGATGATGGCAGCTATCTCGCCAGTCTCGATGTTAATCTTCGATGTAAATTGCGGGACTTCATCAAGCTTGATAAGCCCATCTTCCACACGCTGGGACATGAGTTGACTCTCGGGATTATTTTTATCAGGATTAACAAACTGCATCTCTAGGGAATCTGCAATTATTTGAGCTTTATCCTGATTAGTTTGGACGTAATTACCTTGAGGGGTCCGAAGTGGAGGAAGCGTATCATACTTCTTCTTCTGTAGAGCTCTAACCATGGTCCAAATGGAATTGTCGCGAGCTCTTTTATTTCTTCCTGGACTCTTCGTAGTAACCTGTTATATTTGGTTTTTAGCCAAGGTACACGATAACGTTACCAAAGCCTACGGATCTTGTTTCTTTCTGCAATCAAGAGTTGGATTCCTGGGGTAAGTACTATTCGATGAGGAGATTTATTTTCCAATGGATAGGCACTAGCTTCAGTGGCACTATTTATTCGCCTGGTGATGTCTTCAATACATTGATCGATGTCTTCCGTACAGTTTGCTCTATCGAGTTGGCCATCATGGTCCTTGAGGATTTCTTTGAAGAGCTTCCAATCTTGCTGATGCTTGGCTTCTCTGAAATTGTATGGACATTGACAAAGTTTAACGCTACAGGCTTGTGGTCAGAAGAAAGGTCATCAATCGTGAAGATGTTGTATGGCTTGAAGAAACCCTTCATCAGTGAGATATCCAACACGTCACTAATAGGGTAATGGTCACAATAGTAAGTGTCCTCCACTGGCCCTGCAGCAATGATAACATCCTTACTTTGTATATACCGGTATAGAATCATGCCATTGCAGTTCCGTGTTGTGGAGTTCCATCTTGGATGTTTGGTATTAAGGTCACCAGCTAGTATTTATTTAAGTATTTATTTATTTAAGTACAAGATACATAGAATCCAGTCAGGGCCAGTATGGCCCATGGCCGACGAGTGAGGTCCCTGACTGGGTTTTCAAGAAACAGATAAATGTAAAATAAATTGTACAAACCTAGCGTCAATAAACTTCGGACACCAAGTAATTTGGCTAAAAACACAGTGAAAAGTGCATACAGAGGATTGCAGGCTAATGAAAATAGATTTACTGAGTATATGTAACAATATCAACATCGATTTAGAATCGATTTAATGGTGTGAAATAATTTATTCAAATTTATGTAAAATTGCGTTGTCAACAGGTTTCAAAGAACTTCGTACACAAGGGAGCGCCAGCATATAGAACTTTCCTGAAGGCTGTAGAAACGCCCAGAATGCTTTGCTTCAGGCTTTTAAAGCACCGTCCACGCGACAGAGCACAGTATTCGTGTTGTTTTGAACCATGGGACGTGGTAAGCCAGTAGAAACGTGTATACGGCAAAAAATTATACAGCAGTTCCAGAATAACAAATCCCAGCGAGCTATTGCCCATGAATTATCAGTTCCACTCTCTACTGTTAATGGGATCATCAAGCGTTTCAGAGAAATCGGGAAAACAGAACCAGGGACTGCACCAGGCAAGCAGCGATTATTGAATGTTAGGGACCTACGAGTATTTCGACGTTACATTGTGAAAAACAGGCATGCTCCCATAAGTGAAATGACTGTTTGGGCTCGAGAATATTTTCATATACCCATATCCGAAAGCACAGTCCGCCGTTACATCAGAAGATGCAACTATTACTTATACGCTACAAAGAGGAAGCCATTTATGAGCACTGTAGCTAAGCGTCGTCGGGTAGCATGGGCCAGAACCCATCTAAAGTGGAATAGTGTTCTGTGGTCCGACGAGTCCACCTTTGCAGTGATGT
Source organism: Rhysida immarginata (assembly GCA_023313115.1). Taxonomy (NCBI): domain Eukaryota; kingdom Metazoa; phylum Arthropoda; class Chilopoda; order Scolopendromorpha; family Scolopendridae; genus Rhysida; species Rhysida immarginata. Next base: position 1,589,634 of record JAHWFO010045149.1, on the reverse strand, counting down.
ATGGCAACAACGGTCGCAAGGTGCTAAGGACCAAGCACGAAAGTAATCATCCCGACTGTTACCAGAGGAAAGTTCAGAAGCCTGCATCGCTGATGGTGTAGGGCTGCATGAGTGCAGCCGGGACAGGATCGTTTCACTTTTGCGAGGGCACTATTAACTCTGCTGCCTATATAAACATTCTTCAACAGCATCTGCGTCCATCCCGCCAAAAGTTGTTCAATAGAAGACCAAGCATCTTTCAGCAGGACAACGCGAAGCCTCATGCTGCTCGGAACACCAAGCTTGGCTACAACAGCAGCGTTTCAGGGTGCTTGACTGGCATGCCTGCAGCCCAGATCTGTCACCCATTGAAAATATATGGCGCATTTTAAAGCGAAAAGTCAGACAGCGGAAGCCTCGAACACTGCAGCAGTTGCGGGCGTGTATTTCCGAAGAGTGGGACAAAATTCCAGTAGAAACAACTCAGAAGTTAGTGTCCAGCATGCCTCAACGACTTCGGAGCGTCATTCGTCGGAAAGGTGACGCCACTCAGTGGTAATGTGTAATAAACGGTACGGTGTACGAAGTTCATTGCAACGTGTTGAAAACGGAACATTACAAAAAGTCGCTTATTTAATTTTCTCGTTTTCCTTTTTATGTTAAAATGCTATATCACAGTTGTACTAAAGCTCTGTGCACTCAATAAAGTAATTTTCATTTGTTTACAATTAGTTTCGTTGTACTTATCCAAAATTCTGTATGTGTCCGAAGTTCATTGACGCTAGGGTTGTATTATAAAGGATAAGTAGGGTAAAAGGTTAATGGGTTAGGGTGGAATGTTAACGAGGTAATGTTTTAGTCTAGATTTAAAAATTTCTAATGTGGGGGACAAACGTACTTTTGGTGGAAGTTGTGAATATAATTTACTGCCTGCGATAATGATAAATTTTCTTACCAAAAAAACAGTAACAGGAAGTCTTGGAAAAAGGGTACTGTTTCTTAGATTATAAGGCCCACGTCTTGGAAAAAGGGTACTGTTTTCTTGGCTTTGGGGAAAATAAATGTTGAGGGAGTGGAATCTGAATTTTATTGGTCAGTCCTTTATAGATAAATATGGCTAAATGATACGAATATAATTTGAAAATTGGGAGTATGCCTAATATAGGAAGGAGGTCTGGACACCGAGTCGGTTTTTCTTAAATTATAAAAAATTCGTATAAACTATTTCTGTATACGGTGAATACGTTTTAAATTTGTTAAGGTTGTTGAACCCCAGAATTGTAGTCCATATATTAGGGAAGATTGGATTAATGTGAAGTATAGGAGGATAAAAATATTCTTGGCTAGAAAATGGAGTCGGGAAAAGAGACCAAGTTTCTGATTTAAAGTAGCTGCTAAGGCGGAATGTCACCATGGAAGAGATCATCGAGATCGCTAACGTCGAGAGTTTGTTTAAGTGAATTGTAGAGCGCCACGAACTTCACTTCACCAAGGGAAACGTCATTGATGATGATGGACGCCGATTCCATACCTGCGTAAGATTTGGAGACCAATTCTTGATGTTTAATTCCATTCTTGATGATGATCGTAGCACCACCAGAGGCACATCTTGTAATGTTTGGAGTCATACGATCGTTACGATACACACAATAACCAGGTAGCTTGAAATCTCGGCTTGGCTTGAGGTGTGTTTCACAGAGGAAGGCAACGTCGATTTCCTGCTTCAACAGAAAGTTGTAAAACTCTATACGCTTTCGGGGAACCTCCCTAGCGTTCCATATCACGCACCGAAGTTCACCTTTGTTGATCTCGGTATAATGTCGTGTAGCCATGATGAAATTAGTTGGTAGTAAGGAGCCCACTCAACTGTGGGTAACGTTTGCCTAGATTTGTAAACAAATGACATATTCGAGCCCAATGTATGTATATACATTGTAGGTCGTTAATGTGGAGATCTTTTTCCTCCGTCTTAGAGACTGCAGCTGCAAAAGATTTGTCCGCGGTCACCTTGGAACTTGCATCCTTTTAATCTGGGGATATGTTGGACATTTCGTATAGCTTGAAGTGCGCTGTCCTCCACATCTTATGCACTTCAGGGGGTCTTGTCTTTTAATGTTGGGGCAGTCTCTTGACTGGTGTGCCTCTGCGCATTTGTTGCAACGAGGGTCTTCCGTGCAGCCCATCACTTAAGTTATTGGGGGTTCTTGTTCCTTCGGAAGACTTCTACTAGGACTGCTAGTGGACCGATACGAGTGACACTCCTCAATGATTGGTTATGCTCGCTATTGGGGAGCAGAACCAAAACCATAAGCATATCTGTTGATCCTTTGGCTTTCCTAAGTCTGATTAACTTTTCCGGGAAGTAGTTAGCTCTTCTTAGGTCTCTTGAAGGTCTTCTAGATCGTACGTTACATCCACGTTTCGAATCACGAACTTCAATACCTTCTCGGACTTCAGTTTCTTATAAATAAATTCGTCTTAGAATTTTAGGCATTTCACTTTTACAGTCTCTGCTCTGCCTGTATGCATTATGATTTTTTCTAGTGGTACATGCTTCTTAATCTCGTCCAGAATTTCTTTAAGAGGCTTACCATGAGTGCGTATGATAATTAGTGGGACATATGAAGTTTTACTTACCTTTTGGCTGATATTTTTGGCCGTGTCCTTTTGTCCATTTCTGCTGCGTTTTTCTCTGCCGGCAGTAAAAACTTCTTCATTGACGTTGTCGATCTTCTTCAAATTATCTAATCTCGTCTCTTTCCTGGGTATTTCTTATATATCACGTCAATCCAGGGGTTGTCATCAGTAGTAGGGTCATCTTCTGTTTTCCTTTTGCGACTGGGGTCGTCCTTGCTCCCACATAATACCGATGGTAAGGAGGCGTCATGTACTCCTCCTTCTCCATCTCAGGAGTCTCGATATTGGGACTGGCAGCCACAGACTTGGTTGCAAGAGCATTCTTAATCAATAAATCGAATTCTTTAGGTAAAACTAACCTTTGTTCTTGAAATTTCTTATCCATTTCTGACATTGATTATTGGCATAAATCATTCTTCAAAGATAAAACAGGATAATTACAGGCTTATTTAAATGCCAAGAAAATATGTGAAACCTATTAATCTTCGATACCGACCAGTCAACAAACGTGTTGAACGGCCAATTAGAAAAATTAATAGGAACACATTTTCAACAATTGAAGTTGAACCAACGAAAACGGAAACGATAAAATCCAATCAAATGTGGTAACGAACCATAAAGCAAAACAAAATTCGAAAAACGTTACAAAATACTAAAAAACAAAATACAGAAAAAGGAAGAAATTACAAATTATGGAAAAGTTTTAATAAAACAGAATCGCCCAGGGGACCGGAATCGCCATTTAACAACTGTCTCAGTTTTTTCTTGCCTATTTCCAACGTCTCATCGGCGTCCAACAAAAGTCTGTTCTTAACTGATCTAAGCAGGCGGCATTCTTGCTTCAAAACATCATGACCCGTGTCCACCATGTATTTGGCGACAGTAGATTTTTCGGGACGGCCTACCCTGGCATGGGCTATGTGCTCCTTAAACCTGGTCAATATGTTGCGGCAAGTTGCGCCTCGGTAAACCTTAGGACACTAGCTACATTAGCTACATTTAATTTTATATATGTCAGACGGTAACAAAGGGGCGGGGGTATATCTGTAGGGTTACCCAACAAATTAGTTAAGTTATTGTTTTTTTTTTATAAGATACAGCAAACTGAGAATTTTTAAAGATGGCTTGGAGGTTCTTCATGAGACCAATGTTGTAGGAAATAGAAATTCTATTCTTTTGGATCTCTTTGTTGTCAAATCTGGTAGACTTCTTAATCAGTTTTGTGAACCTTTGTCTTCGAACAATGTCATCAATCACCTTTGGACAGTAGCCATTAAGGGTGGCTACTTTCTTTATGTGTCCAATTTCGTCCCTGAACCTGTTAATGGCTAAGGGGATGTTGAGAGCCGGTCCACCAAAAAAATTAATTCTGCCAATTTTTGGCTCCAAAATGATTCGATAACTTGTGGATATAAATGTCCGTGTGGGTAGGTTTTCTATAGATATCGAATTATAACCTATTTCCTGCACATATAATCTTAACGTCGAGAAAAGAATTGTGCCATTCTTCTCCAATCCCACAGTAAACTGGATAGTGGGGTAATGGGTATTGAGAAACGAAAGGAACGAGTGAAGACTAACCCTCTGAGTATCTATAACCGCAAACACGTCATCGACGTAACGTATCCAGATATCTGGAAAGTAAGAACCATGTCACTCCATGGTTTTTCAATTGCATGGGGAATTTTTTCATTCGTCAAAACTACATTCCTCAGGTTCTTATGGAAAAAGCCTGTATAGAAAAAAAACTAACCTCTAGCAGTCACTACCCATTATTGGACCAGAAGCCTTAGTAAAATGCCCGAATGAATCTCAAAACCAGATCAATTATATCATCACATTGTTTTCAGTAAAGAATTCCACTGGAATAGCTTTGGAACAAATTAGCAAAAAAAAGACCAGCGTTTGCATTTGCATTCCATTTTGTAGCCATCTGTGTTTGTTAGTCCTTTTCTCTTTGTTAACAAGCGGATATTTCTCTATATTTAGGAGTTAAAATTCACAGAATTCATGTAAAGTTTTCTTTACAGAAAACACGGTTTTACTACAGGACAACTCTGTGATCATACGCGGTTTTTACTCTAGACAATCCGCAAGCTACTTTAACAAAAGAGAGCATCCATTATGTGCTGCAATTGTTGCGTCGTAATGTTTAAGAATATAGGGAAAACAGGCAACACAAGTCTTGAAAAGTTGATTTAAAATTGCTGAATGTTGGCTACTATGGAATGCTACCCTTTGCTTTATGAGCGGTTCCTAAGCACATATGTGACGCACTCTAGCGAAAAAATTAAAGCAAAGCAAGCCAACCCTGTTTCCCACTTTTCATAGCTGTTTTTGACCTTCCACAAGCCAGGTTAAAGTGTGGAAAAAAACCAGACCGTCTGTATTTTTTTCCAATTGCTTTTATTATTTTTGCCCCTCATTGAAACATTTCAGCCAAAATCGATTTTTACAGTTGGACTTTTTACAATCAATATGGCAAAGTTGATGCTTCACTGCAAGGTGGATATGAAACAGTTGCTATGAATGAGTTGTTCATATGGGTGTCTTTGAGGGATGCTTCTCTGCAGTGCATGCAGTACTCGCAGTTCCTAAAGGTCAACTTTGCCAAGAATTCTATCTTATGTTTTTTGGGCATTTTCTATGTTGTCATTAAAACTTTTTACCGGTTTCAATTGCATTAACATTAGTTAACCTCAGGATGACTATCTTGAAAGAATTTGACAGACTTAAATCTTCCTCGAAATCGTTGACAAAATATGCAGATAGAACGATTTCGAAGCAGATACATGTGTATACTTTCAGCATTTAATAATGAGCCAAAAAAATATTAAAAAATTAATTTAAATTAAAAAAAAAATTAACTGATACGTAGATTGCATTTGTGTACAAAAAATATTTTGCTAAATATTGAAGCCGAATTTTTGAGTAGCAAGCTCGTAGCAAGCAAAATCATGAAATTAGAAGCGATCAAGTCAGATTCAATATTATTTTTATATTATTATTTCTTACAGATGTACCGGTTATATATAATAGTAGCTGTATTGATGTTGGGGTTGACCGACAGCTGTGTGAACCTAACCTAAACCACCACCAATAAGCGAAGCGATGTGTGACTGTGCAATGATAGACTGCCCAGAAGTCTCGTGTGAACCTGGTTATATTCCTAGAGTCGATTGCTGCTGCTGCTGTACGGATTGCATAGCGGTGACCCTGACAGGTGACTTTAACTACCCTTTAAGATTTTATTGTTTCAATCTATACATATTTATAAAACGGCATCTGACGAAGAGTATTATTGCTTATTTTTTTTTTAACATTCCTAATGTAGAGTGAAAACTCTGGAAGAAGATGGCGACGCGACGATTAAAGAGCAAGTCTACCCTGAATAACAGATCATAAAATGACAATTTTTATGCTCTGGCTTTAATTTTCTTCGTGATTTTACAAAATGTTTAACCAATTTATTGATATGGCTTTAATGATAAATCTTAGTAAAAATTTAAAACACTATATAAAATTTTTGGTTTACTAGGGCACCCGCGATGCGCATATACAGAGTGTTCCGTGACGAAACTCAAACATCCTTTGGTTCCCGAGTTAATATGGCTCCCTTCCCGAAATATGAAGTTTTGTTCCATGAAGCTTCATAATAAAAAGTAACCAACTGCCACGTAATGATCATATAAACGTGAAACTATTACACTCATTTAAACAAATACGTGTTGTTCAAAGCAGCCACCTGTTTATCATAAGCAACGATGAATTTTTCTCTCGTGATCTCATCCTATGAATACCAGCATTTTATATGCACATCCAATATTGTTTGGAATAACGGTGTTTGGATTTGCTTTCTAGTACACTCTGGAGATCATAAATCCCATATACAGGGTGATTCAAATCGTGTGTAAAACAATATAAGGGGGTATTATAGAGGTCAGGTAAACACAAAAAGTCCTATGAACATGGGTCCAATTTTTATTTCTTTTCAAGTTACAAGAAATGTTCAAAGTGGCCTTCTTGAGCCTGAATGCAGATATTGCATTGTCGAATAAGTGACTCGTATACGTTTGCCATTACCTCATGATCACGTCTAATTTCCTCAGCCGATGCTATTATTCTGGCCACTAATTGTGCCCGTGTGTCTATTGTACACCATTTGTTTCAAATGTCCCCACCGATAGTAATCCAGTGGATTAAGGTCCGGTGAGCGAGGTGGCCATGCTATGGGCCCATTGCGCCCAACTCATTTGTTAGGGAAGTGCATGTTAAGCCATTCAGTAGCAACTCTACCAAAATGAGGAGGGGCCCCATCGTGTTGGAACCACATCTGTTGACGGATTGCAAGAGGTGTATCTTTTAAGAGTTCATGCAGTCTGTTTTCCAGGAAATCGGCATATCTCTGAGCATTCAGACGTTCCTGCAGAAACTCCAGCTCCAGTAGTTGGCCATTGAAAATGCCCGCCCACACATTTACATTAAAACGTTGCTGGAAATGTCGTTGTTGGACTCCGTGTGGATTTTGATCAGCCCAAATGTGTTGATTACTTGAAAAGAAATAAAAATTGGACCCATGTTAATAGGATTTTTTGTGTTTACCTTGACCTCTATAATATCCCCTTAAATTGTTTTACACACGATTTGAATCACCCAGTATAGACATCCAGTGAGAGTCTTCAGTCAGTCCAAAATCATTTCTGTGTATTTTACTCCTATAAGGCAACCGTTGTAGAAAACAGGTCCCACCAAGATGCCATTCCATAATCCACACCACAGCTTGAGCACTGAAATTCCATTTTGTTGTAGTGGGTTTATTTTTACGCTTTTTTTAATCTTTTTTTTTTTGTTGTTAAAATCAGAGTTTTGGTTCAGAAAAACTGTTCTGGAGATCTAACGCTTGAGCATGCTACAGTTGTCCATGTGAAAAGCACGGACTTCAAATTGACTCCCGCTACTTTTAAGATTAACTTTGCGCTTTTTTGATATTTATAGCAAACTAGTTTCGTTTGATAGTAAATGAAAAATGAGGCATCAACACATCAGTGTTTTTTTTGCAAAGCAGTGATGAGGGTAGCCTCGTTTTCGTCTTGGAGGAAAACGGTGTGTTTTTTTTTATTTTAATGATGTTCACTGTAAGAGTGGATTGTTAGTTGTTATTTTTGGCTTGTCATATTTTTGTAGATAGTATATAGATGAAAAGTAAGTATATAAGTAAGTAAGTATATAGATGAATTTATGAATTTAAAATTTTTTTGTTACATGAAAATGAGTGGTTTTTACTCATAAAACTCGTGCAACAGGCTGAAATCCATGATAAAGTAGTGAAAAAATTTATCTGGACTATGTAAAAGCATCATGTTGGTTTCGCGGATGTAGATATTAAAGCGAATATACACGGAGAAAGACAGACACACATTGACTTTTATTAATATAGATGAATATTTTGTGTAAATAACCAATTTAATATGCGGAGGTTGGCGGTTTCGTTACGGAAATACCCTGTATAATTACACATTTCTGAGCCATTTGTTTTAGAGTCTATAACCGTCCATGATTGAAGTGTCCCTTCGCCAATGCGGTTATTGATCTCCATAAATATTAGTCTATTTAAAGAAAAATAAAAAATAAACAAAAGATACTAATATGGGCTGGTTTAAATCAAATAAACTTCATTTAATAAGCAATGTTTATATTTTTTCAATTTATTAAATTAGCACAACTATATTATTTAAACGCATAGTTACGCACGCACATTACACGCAGCACACGCAGAAATTTATTTTATTTCTATTATACAAGATAGTCCTCGCATAGTTGGTCAAAATGAGGGACTAGATTGGGCTCGTCATAAGGATGAAAAAAATTCCCATAAACAATAATCCAAGCACACATCCTTCAGAGGTTGTGACGCATTCACTGATTAATATCGAATTCAGAAAAATGGTAGCCATGAAAGAAAAAAAAATTATTTTTTACAGTTGCTGAAAATCCCCACCGTTAAGAACCACTCTCTCTTATTGGTGATGGCTGGCTAAAGTATTCTTAGCAGGATACTGACGTTGTGAAACGTTGTCCAATACAGATAATAAGAATTTTTATTCGCGTGGTAATACGTTAAATGAATATCAGCCAACTCGGTATCATAATAGAAGGCTCAAGAATAATCATATAAGGATAGGGGATATAAGCATTGGATTAATCGAACAATCCGATGAACTTAGGATACCAGATTTGGAGAGTGGTTTTAAAGCAATTCAGTCACAAAATGTTTTGGTAATGGGAATGTTTCCACAGCACTCATGTAGGGTAAAAAGAAATAAACTTTTTATTACAGTGACGCCTACACCAAAAGAGATCATAGGTTCAACTTTTTTCATTGAGCAAATAACAGGTAGAAGAAGAGATGAAATTACTCGTCGAAAATCAGTGCAAATCATTTTACCTGTTGTTAGCTTGAGGTATCGAGCACATCACGTCCACTACCCTCTTCCAACATTATACTTTCAAAAATATTATCAATGCCAATCTGTGAGTGTACTAATTTTAGAAATATAACGTAAAGAATGTAATTCCATTATCTGAAAAATGGCAAAATATTTTTCAATATCAGAAGCGGACGTTGGCGTATCCATGAAGAAAATTTCTTTAGATAAACATCTTAAATGGGAGAGCTTATTGAAATAGAGAAAATGTTTTTAGGTGCTTCGAAATACGAGAAGATGTTTATATATAATAATAACTATTAATTATATAGCGGTGAATCATTACGATTATAATTATATATAATTATTAATAATCGTTTGTCTATCATCTCTCACCAGGAATCAAATGTATGTAAATTAAAACTTGCGATCAATATTTATGATTTGGAAAACGATAAGTGAGACGGTCTGAACAACGTCAAAAATTACAGCTTCAAAGCATTCGGTAATGTCTGCAGGCAAATAAAGTTTTCAATTCCCATTCAAATTCTTAACATTTTTGTTAGTTCAATGAAGTAGTTATAGTTTTCCCAACATAGCTTTCATTTTAACCAATAAAAAGTTTATAACAGTGATTTTATACAGTTTAAAACGTTGTTACCATTGACGCAGAATTTCCTAGATATTTAGAAGAGTTACAATCGCAATAAATATCCTAATATTAATTATCCTAAACCAAGACTTCATTTTTAATTTATGAACGAATGGATATAATTAATTAATGTAAATTTAATTTTCATTTACGTTTTCTTTGAAATGGTATTCACGTTTTGTTTTTATATATATTATGTAGATCAAATTTTATGCGTGATATTATGTGTTGTAAAATATTAAGGTTTATTTTCTCTACTTGATTTTCCTTATTTAAAATTCTTCTACCTAATATTTATTTGGAAGCATTATATTACATTAAATACTTCACGTCATACCATGTTCATATTGTGCTTATGCTTGATAAAAGCAAGCAAAAATCTTGAACAAATATCCTTGTCGCAGAAGACGTACGATAAATCTAGCGCCTGTGGGGCGTCTCACAAATGTAAAGCCATAACTACCAAATAACATAAATTTCGATTCGTCATTCCAGAGCACTTTGTTCCATTTTTTGCAGTTCAGTGGTATGGAAAATTTTACTTTAATATACAATATTTATATTCCTCAGATGCGAGGGAGTTCGCCTTCTTCACAGAAGTATTATATGCAAATATAAGGCAACAACATCATGATTTAATCCTCCTGGGAGGGTAGGCAACACATAGAAGGAGAGAAACTTCAAATTAAATCATTTCAATTAAACGACGTCACATTCCTCTCTGCATACAATTCTTGCTTTCTCCACTATCATTCTTCTTCCTGCAAGTTTGCCGTTTATTAGAAGCTTTAGCAAAAAGCTACTTATAAGAATGCACGCTTGGTCTCTACGTTTATCCGGTCGGCCGGCCGTCCGCCCTTTGCACGACAATTTGAAAACGGATTAACTTTTTCAGGGCCCCTTCGAGCCGAATTCACGTGCTAAAACAGTGACCAAATTAAAGCAATGTCATCACAATCGATTCGTCAAGAATGAATACACTGTTCCTTTCTGTTTATATTTTAAGCATTGTTAACATGAGCACGCGCACACGACAATCTCTTTGTTAACGCATGCTTGCTCAGTTGCTCATAATCCTAATAAATAATAAAATCTTGCAACATTCCAAAAATGAGCTCTAGCTATGACGTAAAAGTAATATTAATTTCGAGAATTTAATAGTCGCATTCACGACCTCCTAACTTTTCTCACTTTTCTCATTTATCTTGCTTAAGTCACTTTCAGTGACGTCATTTTGAGGAAGGCAAAGTCTCAAAAGTGACTTTTTCTGAAAGCGAGTCAGTACCCACTTTCTCCTCTGCTTATGTTACTTTTCTGGCTTTACAGCTACTAACTTCCGGTTTAGTGGTAAATTAAGAAATAATAACCATGGAGAACAATAAAAACAGTTTCCACAATGAACAAATCACTATTTTTCAAACAATTTCATCATGTTTTTATATGGCTGACGCAGTTTTAGATGCAAAAGTAACAAAAGCAGCAAAAGTGATATTTTCACTTCCGGATTCATTCACAATGAAAACCTATTTTCTTTGCTTTTCAAAGACAAAATCACTTTCCCTTAAGCGGAAGGATGTGAATGCGACTAAAGTCTGTAAACAAATTTAATAGCGAATTACCAGAATGATCGACAACAACAAATCATCCCAGAAGTGAACCGTCTACAGAGCGGAGAAGGATATCCTGCCCGGATGCTTATTGAATATGGTGTCTGGCATGGAAACGAATTTTCGCGAGTTCGGATCCCGTTTCTGGCTATCGTAAGCTCTGAGGATCAAGTTTTCAGTTGCTTCATGTTCTAATTTAAAGCCATCACATTCGTCCCTGCCCAAGGAATTGGACCATAATTCGCCACAGCCCCTCCACGCTCATCTTCCAACCGGCATTAAAATTGTGACCTGAAACCACGATAACGAGTTACTGTGTCAAGATTCCGATAATCAGGTTTCGTTGTAAGATTCCACCGATCATCAGGTGAATTTGCCTACGGACAGTAAGTGAGCACTTTGTTAAACTTACAAGGGGACCATCTGAACCTGTATCTCAAATTTCACAGCAAATTGAAATATTTTAATCATCTAAGTTATTATTACAAAAGAAGAAATCGCGACGTTTTGTTTCTTTCAAAATAAACCGCGAAAACGAAAAAATTTGAGCGCACATAGCCATACAAAGACTCCATTTTTACGCCATAATTAAAGCTGTGCGCTTGATTAAATTTTTCAACTCAACAATACGCTCGAATCCACTTCGCATAAAAGCAATGGAAGGAGCAGCAGATGACAATTGAATGAATTTTGAACTTTCTAAAACTTATTTTTTAAAAGTAGATTATTAAAGTTACCTAATTTCCATCCTGAAAGAAAAACCTGCATAATATATTTAAGAACCATTTCTATAATTTATTGTTTAATTTATTAATTAATTTTCCGGGGCTCAGGTCATGTATTCGCGAGTGAAATGAGGCTCTTTAATTTTAAATAAAATAAATATTCATAGATGCTTACCTCAACTTCTAAATTATTAGCACAGCAAAATTAAGGTTTTGTGCTTAATAATACTGCTGTAACTGCAATTCCTTGGCGATCGCTGTTAACGATTTTCTTCCTCTTCACTGCACATGTTTTTTTTGTACTTCCGCTATCGCCATCGCTTCTAAGGTATGCTTACGCGCAAACAAAAAGCTCCGCGTATAGATTCGGATGCTTCCCTTGTTAGTATTGATCCTACAGTTCTTGTTTTAATCGATTACGTCATATTACAGCCTAATCTCTTTATTAATCTTGTTAGTAAACGTACGACAGTCTTGTCTCCCACGAGGGCTCAATGAAAATGTACCAAGTTTTCTGTGCCTTTTCAAATGGGAACTAACGGGCTTTGAAATTGACAAACTCGGCTGGTCAGTTTAGTACAATATTAAGTGTTACCTATTTTTCTGCGTTTCAACGGTATTCACATCCATCATATGCAGAGGCTTACGGAACTTTTAGTCAGACAATTTTATCCAACGTGGATTTATTCATTTATTAAAGAATAGCTCAAAATGGGTCCATGAAGGTTTAATCATATGCCATACGTCTGATGAAAAATAATAAAGTAAATTCTACAGCCTGGATTCGAACCAGGAACCTTCGGCTCATACCGCCTATTTTTCATCAATTATTCGTTTCAGTGCCGTAAACACTGAAGAACGATAAAAAAGCTTCATATGTGTGTTTTATTTATATTTTTTTGTGTTTATTCTTTATTTATTTATTAATACGCCACTGTGAAAATAAAAGTATATTTGTATACTATTATACCAGCCATCTGATTTATCTTAATTCATTAATACTTTTAGGGAAAGATACGAGACAACCATCTGGCGATATTGCTTCCAACATGGGTTTCACTCAGGGTACAGAGCACGTTGATGATGAAGTCTTTTGATTCTACTGCGAAGAAACAACTGGAAGTTTGCTAATCAAGAGATCTTAATAATATTTAGGATTGGTAAACTCATGAAATAAAGATAAAACTAAACTAAACTATTATCAATAGAATACAATCGATAAGGCTCTTGGAAATTCGATTATAATAAATATTATATTGAAAATAGTAAATATGCATGAATCAAAAATATTTGTAGTTCACTTCTGCAATAAATTGTTTATTGGAGAAATAATTAAGCTTAAAAATTTACTGGCATAGCTGTTGGAAAAATGCTTATTAATGATGAAAAATAGGGAACAAAATTCCACAGCTTGGAACTTGGAACGTATGCTCTATGACAAGAAAGGAATCCGAGTTAGTGGAGGAAGCCAAACGATATCGACTGGATATCATAGGTATTACCTCCACGAAACGTCCGGGTTCTGGAACTGTGGACTTGGAAGGTGGAAGCTATTCTACTCAGGAGTCGACCCTAACATGACTGCCCTGGCGGGAATGGGGATACTCACAAGTCCCCGGCTGGCAGATATTATGTTGCAGATTGGACCAACTTATCGTTATCTGGTACAGCGAGGGAGTTTTGCGCCATCCCAATATCTTAACGACTGCTGTATGATGGTCGCAGCAGCCGGGACCGACGGCTTTACGTGCCCTCCAAAGCACGGGGGGAGATGGAAATTTCCAGGTAGTCACCCAACCTGTGATTAACCGCGCCCAAGGTTTCTTAACTCCACCATTGCATTAAGCAAGGCGAGACAACTGGGCTACGGCTGCCCCCTTGGACCCCCTTAGGTGGAAGACTGTGTCTCTGAGGCTTCAGACAGGGAAACGGTCTCTCTCTCTCTCTATTCGTTGCATATTCTCCGAATGCGGACACAGAGTACCCACTCTTTCTAGATGAAGTTGATGCTGCTTTTAGCAGGAGAGGGAGTGCAAATTCTGTCATCCTGGTGGGCGACTTTAATGCACACGTAGGGGCTGATGACCAAACGTGGAAAGCCGTGATTGGGAGGAATGATGACTCCGATTTAAATGCGAATGGGAGGTGCTTGTTGGATCTCTGTTGCAACAATGGACTTTCCATCACAAACACCTTCTTCCAGCACAAGTATATCTAGTACAGGGATGCAATGGACCAGAAGTCACTGATTGATATTGTAATCGTATCGGCTGACTTAAAAAGTCAGTGTCGGATACTCGTGTGAGAAGAGGGGCAGAACTATCAACTGATCACCATCTTGTTGTCTGCACTTTGCGGTTCTCTGAATCCATGCCAACCAAGCGAAATACTAGGTCCAGACAGACTTGGCGCATCAAATGAGAGGCATTGGAGGATAGAGCTGTGAGGAAGACCTTTGCAGATAACATATCTTCAAGTTACAAAGAACTACCCAGTGATCATGGTACTGTTGAAGAGGAGTGGCAGTTGTTTAAAACTGCTGTGATTACTTCGGCTGCATTGTGCTGTGGTCGTAAGCAGTTGAGTGTGGCGCAGGACGGTGAGAAAAGAACTGCATGGTGGAACGTGAAGTCCAAGAAGATGTCAAGGCAAAGAAGGAAGCCTATTTGCTATGGCTTGCAATTAAGTCACTTTCGAGTCGAGTGCGGTACACTGAGGCGCGAAAAGCAGCAGCAAAGACAGTATCAACAGCTAAAGCCAGGCCTGGGAGAATTTCGGGAAGAAATTGGAGGCAGACTATGGTTCGGCAAACAAGGTGTTCTGGCAGACCGTGCGCCGCCTCCGTGGATAGAAGTTTCTTTCATCACAAACTATTAAGAGTTCAGATGGGAGGCTTCTGAAAACGGAGGAGAGCGTGTTGCATAGGTGGAAGGAATACTTTGCATCTCTTCTAAATCCGGTGACAGTAACAACTAAGGCACATGAGGTGCACCTTGGAGCGGAGAATAGTCACGGTAGTATCACCAAAGCAGAATTTAGATGGGCAATTAAGAAGACTGGCAAAGCTACAGGTGATGATGAAATTCGGTCCGAGATGTTAAAGGCCTTAAATCAGGATGGTATCCTATGGCTGACTCGGGTGTGTCAGGTTGCTTGGATATCTGACCAGGCCCCTAAGCAATGGCAGACAGGAATTGTGATCCCTATCTTCAAAAAGGGAGATCAGAGAGATTGCAACAACTATCGAGGCATCTCTTTGCTCAGCATTCCTGGGAAAGTGTACGCTAAGTGTCTGGAGAAGAGAGGTCGGGAAATAGTTGACTCCAAACTGTCGGGAGCAGTGTGGTTTCCGACCTGGCCGAAGCACGACGGATCACATCTTAGGCAAATCTTTGAGAAATCCTGGGAGTATGCAAAAGATGTCTACGTTTTCTTTGTGGACCTCGAAAAAGCATATGACAGAGTTCCTCGGGAGAAGCTCTGGCAAGTGTTGCAAGAGTATGGAGTGGAGAGCAGTTACTGGTTGCTAGCATGTCCCTGTACGAAAGCTCTGAGATGTGTGTTCGGATAAATGGCATTAAGTCAAGACCGTTCACCGTGGGTGTTGGACTCCGCCAAGGGTGCGTGCTGTCGCCCCGGTTGTTCATTATCTTTATGGACCGGATAGACAAGGGCAGCCGAGGCGATGAGCGTGTGTATGTGGACGACTGCCTGGTGGAGAGGTTGCTCTCTGGTGACGACCTTGTCCTCCTTGGGTCTTCTCGCATGAACCTTCTGCATGCACTAGACCGGTTTGCAGCCAAATGTGAAGAAGCTGGGATGAAGATCAGTGTGGCTAAGACTGTGGTTCTGGTCCTTTCAAGACAGCCTGCTCAGTGCGTTCTCCATGTTAGGAGAGACCCATTGAGACAGGTAGAGAAGTTCAAGTATATCGGGATTGCTTTCACGAGTAATGGGCGGCAGGAAAAAGAATTGGATGGAAGCTCGGATTGGTGCATCAAGCTGTGTCAGACGTGAACAGTGGCGAACCGTGGTAACGAAACGCGAGCTTGGTAACAAAGCCAAACTCTCCGTCTTCAAATCTATCTTTGTCCCCATTCTTACCTATGGTCATGAGGCTTGGGTAATCACCGAAAGAGTGCGATCGCAGGTACAAGCGCAGAAATGAGATTTCTGAGAACTGTGGCTGGTGCATTCTATTAGATAGAATGCACAGCAGCACAATAAGGGAGTCTTTAGGTGTTGAGCCGTTACTTCTCCGCATTGAGAGATCCCAGTTGCGCTGGTTGGCCACGTGATACGAATGCACTTGGCCTTCCTAGGCAGTTGTTATTTTCCAAGCCGGTGGATAAGAGACCAAGGGGTCGGCCTAGAACCAGGTGGCTACACTACATGGATAATCTGAGTTCGAGTCGCTTGGTTATAACCAGGGAGGACATGCGGCTGATGGCGAAAGATTGCGATCGCTGGAGATCCTCCATAGGTAACACCTCCTATAACAACACCTCCTATAATTACACCTCCCAATCTCGATGTAAGATAAGGACTCGTAAGCTTCAGCCTAAGTAGATCGACGTCAGACCCTCATGACATGTCAGTGTCAGGGCTTGTTGTTATAGGAAGTGTTGCCATAGGACTGCTGTATCCGCGACCCTGACGGATAAGCGGGTTTGAAAAGTAAGTAAGTAAGTAAATTCCACAGCCTGAATTCGAACCAAGAACCTTTGGCTCAGACCGCCAACGCGCCAACAAATTGCGCCATTGCGGACATGAAAGCGAAGCGCTATTTACGTGACCTTAGGGCTTGGTTAGAGGTATGGCGTACGATAAAACCCTCACGGAACATCTTATGATTTATTCTTTAATGAATATTATGCCTTAGGAAAGAGAGTCCCAGCCTGCGGACTAGGTGACTGCTCTAACCAAGCCCTAAGGTCATGTAAATAGCGGTTCGCTTTCACGTCCGCAGTGACGCAATTGGTTGGCTCGTTGGCGGTCTGAGCCAAAGGTTCCTGGTTCGAATCCAGGCTGTGGAATTTTCTTTCCTATTTTTCATCATTACTTTGAACAGCTGAGTTTTGGCGTACGATAAAACCTTCACTGAACATTAATGAATTGTTCGTTATTAAAATGCTTATTATTTGAAACAATTAAAGTTTCGTAAAACTCATGTTTGCAGGGCTTGTTCGATAGAATCTTCAACAATCTATATTCCAATTTTATTCGGAGAACAATGTCTTTTGATATCTTAACTAAGTACTTACATGTTAGTACGAATAACATTAGTATGACCATCTACTTTGCAGAAGTGCATTAAAAAAAAGCACATATAAAAAGTCAGGAGATCGCTTGGTGAATATAAAAAGTGAGATATCTGTACTCTGCGCACATATCAATCGCCTCTGTCATGGGTAAAACGAACGAGTTATCAGATCTGTAAAATGGGATGATCCTTTTGGGCCAGCTCTGCATTTGTGAATTATTAGTGTGCTGTTGTGATTAATGTGTACCGTGATTAGACAAACAGCACCATTGCGAATAAACGTGGAAACTTTGGAGCACCCAACGATATGAAATGAGTAGTTCGCTCATGAGCTGCTTTCAGCGCCACCAGCGTGTCCTCATTTGAAAGCCTGTCGGCTATTGCTTTGGTTGGCAGAAAATGGCCTTCATCGTATGATAACGTTTGAAGTTGGCGTCGACAAACACAGTAAAACTCAATGCCGATTTCTTGTCCAGCTTTAAATTGTAGTAATAGATATATTAAAGGTTCACCACTGACCTTTCACAGGTGGGTTTTTATCTTTCTGCGTCTTAGAAGGTTTTCTTATGTAAAAATCCTGATCATCTATTATATCGTGGTTGTTCATACATAAAAAATGTCGATATTCAACCATGTTACCGTCGTTTCAGTGATACCAGAATGATTGTTTAGAGGTATTTATGAAATTATATACCGCATTTATTAAAAAGCATCTAAATTTAGGAGAGGCTGCTTAAGAAATTTCAGACTACAAGCACGATGTTGGTGGAGGGGGGGGAGGGGATTTCTCAGCTGTCGGCAAAGCGGATATATACTGGCGCTTTGGCTGGCGATGTTGTTCTGCCATTATTGCTCTCTGGTTCTGCCAACCACAGTAATGGCGCCTACACTAACAATAGAGATTAGTTCCACTTTTCGCCGACATCAAATTGTCACAAAGATGGCGGCCACATAAGCGATCTAGCCATTTCATATCGTTGGGAGCACCACGCATCGTTGATGTGAGAGGTGAACGTCGACTGCGAAGATATGTGAAGCCCGACCGAAACGCAACTCGCAAATGAATCGGGACGCTGCCAGACGTGTGTCGCAAGGGCAGTATAGCAAACCCTGTTGCGTATGGGGCTCCGAAGTGCACGGATGATCACTGCACCCATGCAGACAGAGATTTATCTACAGAACCGGCTACAATTATACGAGGGGCGTTCAAATTTGACTTGGACTTTATTTTTTACTAGCGGACCCGGCAATGCTTCGCTATTGCTAAATCTATAAATATAAAATAACATGTCCTGACTGATTGACTGATTCATCTCAAATATGCAAATTAGGACACATCCAAATTCTATCTCGAAAACCGTAAGAGATACACAAAAAATTACAATTGCACATTTGTTCTACAGCAAATTTAAAACAAAATAAAAACAAATTCACCAAAATCCAATGAGCGGATCACCCACAATCCTCATTGCAAGCTCTGCAACATTAAAACCGAGGAGGGCCAGTTTAGTGGCGCCACGCTCGCCTGATCTGACGCCACTTGATTTTTTCTTGTGGGACTACATCAGGGATAAAGTTTATTCCACACAAGAAAAAGTTTAGCCCACCTCACAAGCCAGGTGGCCGAGAGGGCTAGGGCGTAGGCTTTCTAGTTCTCGAGTCCGCCTGGCCGCGGGTTCGAATCCCGCCGTGGGCATGGATGTTTGTTTTGTCCCGGGCTGCGTACTGTTATAACTTGTGTAAAAGGCGCAAAATGACCTTTGTAGTCGACGCCAAAATTTCTAGAACCCTAAAAGTCGACGCTAAAATTTCGAGGGGGCCCCCCACCTCGCAAGAGGATCTGCAACAACGAATTCAAGAAGCATGCCGGCAAAAACTGCGGCCACGTTTGTTGATGTGATGGCATCGTTGAAATGACGTGGGGAATTATGCTATGGTGCAAGTCACATTGAACACTGTCTGGATTGATGGAAAGACTTATTTTGTATCAAACTTACAAACAGTCATCAAGCCAATTGCCCTGTTGCAGAGCTTGCAATGAGGATTGTGGGTGATCCGGTCATCGGATTTTGGTGAACTTTTTTTTGTGAATTTGCTGTTGAACAAATGTGCAATTGCAATTTTTTGTGTATCTCTTACGGTTTTCGAGATTGAATTTGGATGTGTCCTGGTTTGCATATCTGAGATGACGAAAGGTACTCCATCAAATAGAGCACCGTTAAAGTTTCTATTCATTCCCTGTATTGGAATTCGCGTAACTACATTGGCATCCTAGATAGATAGGGGATAACAGACGTTTAACTCACCCTGTATATGAATTAAATAAATGCAATTGATGTACGATACTGAATCTAACCCAGTGTTCTCCCCAGAAAATTTTATCAGATGG
The DNA here is from genome assembly GCA_023313115.1 of Rhysida immarginata. NCBI lineage: Eukaryota > Metazoa > Arthropoda > Chilopoda > Scolopendromorpha > Scolopendridae > Rhysida > Rhysida immarginata. The sequence goes on along the minus strand of JAHWFO010045149.1, from coordinate 1,569,957 downwards.
GTGGAAAGAAAATAGCCGAGCGGACAACAATTAAAAACAAATAAAACATTATGCACAATTCAATACAATTACGTTGGGGGAATTTTTTTTCTAGAATATCAATTCTCGACAATCAATTTATTTACAAAAATTGATTGCAAATAGAAAAAAAATTCCCCCAACTTAATTGTATTGAATTGTATATATTGAAATTTTGTGATAATTTTAAGTATCATGACGTCATGCCATGTGACATCTTATTTTTTTTCTTAATTTTTTAAGTTTTTATCTGTATCACACTCCACCTTATTTGGCTTATGAAGATGAGTGGTTCCCATTCGAAAACGTTAAAGCTTGTAATACTTTAGAACTTTTTCATAATGGGCGTTTTCTTCGAAGATTTTTCGGATCAAATCAAGAGTTCTTTTCAGGACGGTTGACGGAGAAATCACCTTTCATCTCGGCGATTTGGATATTTTTTCCATGGATTGTCTTCTTACAAGGTCTTGTGTACTCTGCGTTTTCGGAAGAGTAGGACTTGATTATGTTCAGAGCACTTAAGACTTTGTTGTAAATGGATTATTTAATATTGCCCATTATGAAATATTTTTAAAATGGAATAACAAATATGACAGGGTTCCTCGGGAGAAGCTCTGGCAAGTGTTGCAAGAGTATGGAGTGGATGGGCAATTACTGGTTGCTATCATGTCTCTGTACGAAAGCTCTGAGATGTGTGTCCGGATAAATGGCATTAAGTCAAGACCGTTCACCGTGGGTGTTGGACTCCGTCAAGGGTGCGTACTGTCGCCCATCTTGTTCATTATCTTTATGGACTGGATAGACAGGGGCAGCCGAGGCGATGAGCGTGTTTGTGTGGGCGACTGCCTGGTGGAGAGGTTGCTCTTTGCGGACGACCTTGTCCTGCTTGGGTCTTCTCGCACGAACCTTCAGCATGCACTAGACCGGTTTGCAGCCAAATGTGAAGAAGCTGGGATGAAGATCAGTGTGGCTAAAACCGAAGCTCTGGTTCTTTCAAGACAGCCTGCTCAGTGCGCTCTCCATGTTAGGGGAGCCTCATTGAGACAGGTGGAGAAGTTCAA
>JAHWFO010045149.1:1535966-1568478 GCA_023313115.1 Rhysida immarginata | reverse complement strand
ACACACACACCAGTTATTTTTCAAAGAACTCTCCTTGCTTCTCTACACATTTTCCGAGCGTTCTGGGAGCATTTAGATACCGGTTCTGTAGAAATCTTCGGGCTGAAGTCGAAAATAGCCGTTTTCACTTCCTCATTGGAGCCGCACCTCTGCCCTCCCAAGAACTCTTTCAATGGTCCAAAAAGGTGATAGTCGCAAGGGGAGAGATCCGGGCTGTATGGAGGATGAGGTAAGATGTCCCATTTGAGTTCCGTCAGTGTGCCAGTAGTCAGCTTGTCTGTGTGTGGTCTGGCATTGTCTTGCAGAAAACAAACACCACTGGTAAGTGGTCCTGATCGCTTTTTCCCTAGTGCCGGCTTCAGGGCCGGCCTCAAAATGTCACATTTGTAGGGTACATTTAAGGTTCGACGTTCTTCCAGAAAATCGACATGAATGATACCCTTAATGTCCCAAAATATAGTCGCCATCACTTTCGTTGCCGACGGTGTCATCTTGAATTCTTGGGTCGTGGTGAGTCTATGTGTCGCCACTCCATGCTCGCACGCTTACTTTCAAGAGTATGGTGATGAATCCATGTCTCGCTGGTGGTCACAACACGCTTTAAGAAGCTGTCACCTTCCCTGTCATATCGCTGCAGCAGCATGGAACGGATTTCCACCTGAGTGGTTTTGTGATCCTCGGGGAGTTGGTTAAGAACCCATCTGGCACCGATCCTGTTGAATTTAAGCTTATCGTGGGAGATGGTCTCCACACGGCCAGTGCTGATGTTCAGTACTGAAGCCAATTCTCGGATAAGAATCCGCCTGATGTCCGTTATAAGCTTGTTCGTGCGACGATGCAGTCAAATGTGAAAGACAAACATGACTCGATGAACTGTCTTTGAAGTCTCTAATGAATTTCAGATGCTTTCATACCTTCGTTGTGGAGAAACTTGGTGATTATTCGTTGTGCCACTTTGGTCGACACATCGCTGTCCGCCATTTTGTTTAAACAAACAATCGTTTGTAATGGCAATCGGTTGAATGGTGCCGCATATGCATGCCAGGCGGTAGTTGCCAAGCAAACAACGAAAGTTTAGATTTTTACAACAATGAAATTTACAAAAAATAAAGTCCAGGTCAAATTTTGAATATCCCTCGTACTAACTGCACATCCAGGGAAAAAATATGGGATATAAAAATGCATATGAATTTATTAATAACAGTGTTAATAAAATGAACTTACTTATTAGATGGAATTCGTCCATCTCGATAAAAAGAAGGTTGAGCGTCTGCGTCGTTCTTATGGGACTCCTTGACTGGAGGTAAATCTGCTGCATTGAAGGAAGTCTGATCTGGCCGAAGTAACTCTTTCCTCAGTGACATAAGATGAGGAGAAGGTTCTGGCCGAAGAAAAGCATACGGGCGCCTCCTGTGGCCACCTGTACGATTTGATGCAGGCGATCCCGCTCTTGATTGTACTGGGGAAAATGTTCGATTCGACAACAAGGGGTCTTGAGCAGTAGGTGACGAAGAGGAGCAGCTAGAATCACTAGAAGAGCCAGCCTCCAGTTTCAATGACGCAGGTCTAATCCGTCGTTTTGGAGAGACCTTCCGTCCTGTGCTTGTCGCCAGATTCCTTTCCTTGTTCTGACGCATTACTGTCAAATTGGGCGACTGTTTATGCTTCGGAACGTAAGGTCGTTCTCGTCGACGTCCCTGACGCTTCGGTGCAGGCCTCAGAGGGCTTAAAGTGTTGGGCACTTCGGAGCTAGGGCAATCATATAAGCTGTCGGAGTCAGTCAGAGGCATCGGATGCATAAGAAATTTATCACCAATTGGACTTTCACTACGGGAACCACTGTCACAGGGACTAGAGGGAGGAAAGGGACCAACCACCCCTTTGCCTCCTTCTGTGTCACTTCCCTCGTGGACAACGATGAGCGGGAGGGGGAGTTTGGAATGCGCCGGGAAAGTTAACGGTGAGTGTGGGGGATTCAGACCGGGGTCTTTCACAGGAACCTCTTGCGGTTCTTCTGTCGTCTTTAATCCCGAGGAAATTCCAGCATCTTCGATGTTGTCTCCGTCTGTGGTGGTGGTCTCACTGCTAGACCTTTTGCGAATAGGTGAGCTCTTCCCCGACGGTGGGGATACCTCGCGGCTTGAGGTACTCGGAGAACTCCTGCCGCCTGTTCCTACACGGTGACTACGCTGGGGAGGCACTGCTGCCACGGGTGGGCACAGGAACCCCGCACGAGTGAACGCTTTGAAGGCTGGCTGCCGTGGCGTCGGCGGGTCTTGCTCGTTCTCCGACGACGGACACAGCGGGTTGTTGGAGCTGCACCTTGACGGAACGGGACTCGCCATGGATGAGTACCCGGACGAGCTCAGGTTGGATAGGGACGTGGACATGTCGTCGGTGGGGATGGCGCTCACCAGTACGAACGGGCCCACGCAAGGAGAGCCACCGGCAGCCGCTTTCACGGGGCTGTCTGTGTCGGAGTCGAATGAACTCATATTACTCGTGATGGTGATGATAGGCATTTGCTGCTCACCAGGTGTCGTCGCCGTTTCTTTCTGCAGAAGCTGCAGGGGAGCTGGCTTCGGCTTGGGTCGAGGAATTCCAGGAATTTCACTGGGACTATGGCCCGGACCGAGAGCAGACACCGCTGCCGGCGATCCAATCATTTGGTAGAGAGGAATGCCCTGTGGGGTCTTGGCTGCCAAAGCAAATCCTAACGGTTGCTGCGCGAATGGAGTTGCGCCATCCATAGACAACTTCCGGGGAAAGGTTTCCGGCACGCGTAGAGTAGCAGTTTCAAGTGACGCCTTCCTGTAGAGACGAGGTGCTTCATACATAGAAAATATAGGAATTTGAATCGGCTGTGGCGACGCGAGTTCGCTCTGGCGTTTCTTCTCCATGGCTTCTACTAAATCATCAATGGCATGGATTTTGTTATCTACTGATTTCTCTAAACGCTCTTTTTTCTCTTCATTTATGTGGAACACTCCCGGTACTTGAAGAGAAGGCACCGTCAAAAGTGAAGTCACAGGTAATTTATTTCCAACTCCTTCAGGCGTGAGCGTTTCCAAACAGCGAAAGACGGCAGTGGAGTCACCCATTCCTTTCCCAATCCCACCGCTTTCTTTCGTCGGAATGTTTTCGGGAATCTCAAGCGTTGGTATTTTAATAGTGATAGCTTCGTTATCCACAGATTTTTCAGTGTCCTCGATTTTAGACTTATTATCGCAATCGTCTATCGTCGTCGACAGCTTAGGCTCGGAAGGCGGTTCATGAACAACAACGACCGGTGACGAAGAACTGCTGTCGCTCTCACTTTTCCTCGAGTTCTTACACAGCCGTCGGGCGGGTGACTCCGGCGACGAAGACGACGAGCTGTAGGCAGCCGCTGCGCCCGCAACTGCTGACGAATCTGTAACACTATCTGGCTCCTTTGAGGACTTGAACAACGACATAAGTGCCTTTCCGACGGCTTCCTCGACGACCTCGGCTTCCTCTTGAGAGACCGTCGATGAGTCTTGTTGGGAGGCGAGCGCTTCGGCAGCCGATTCAACACATTTGGCAAATGAGACTTTCTTCCTGTGCGTTTTTGCTGGTGGAGAGTTCTTAGCTGGAGAGTGAAAACTCGTTTCCTGGATTTCTTCCTCTTGTTGTTTGGCACTGGACTGCTGAACCTCCTACAAAAATAAAACATTAGTTTAGTGGTTTAGACTATTAAGAATACTATAAGAGAAAACATTAATTTATTTTTATATTATTAGCAAAAGTAAAGGGACACTTTTTGTTTTTCCTGCTTAGGTGGTTGGGAGCAGTGAATGCGTCATTTTTATTCATAAACTCAAGCGGTTTTTATGTGTTCAAAATGGTGGTTTATTTCTTAACTCTTTCTAGCATTGATTTCTCGACTGTGCAATATGAATGCTTCGATGTCAGACTACTCCAGGGAAGAAATGACAACAGAGATACGTTTTATTTACTCAAAGAGCAGTGATAACTTCATAGATTATTCGCAGTATACTCTTCAATATGGTCGAGTTGTCTAAGCGGTAAGCAACTCTCCGAACACTGAGATCGACTGGGTAGATCGTTTTTAAAATGACCACATCTCTCCCTGCGATGAAGAACATTCAGGTAAGCTACCATTTTGAAGTTCACTTTTGGTTCATTCCACTTCTAAAGGTTAAATAGTAAACAGTGACAGTTACTGTGCACTATTGAGAGATTTAAACCGAAAGTCAAGGCCAAGAGACGAGGGAAAATTTCAAAAGGAAAGGTTAGGTTAGGTTAGGTTAGGTTAGGTTAGGTTAGGTGTAAAACCGGGAAAACGATTTAGAGCATTAAAAGATTTTGGTCTGAGCTGTTGTCGCATCCACTTTGTAGTCCTGAAATGTTTTTAGTAACTTTCATCTTTGCTTGTCTTTGAAATAAGCGGTGTAGGGGACAGAAGTTTTTTTTGGTTGACCAGGTGATTCAAGAGTGATTGCGAAATAATTAAGAAATTTCATGAACGTAATTTAAAAGTGGACTAAATGCATTGAAATAGAGAAAGATTATATAGAAAAATGAAATATTTTGATTTTTTTTTAAATGTCCCTTTACTTTCTGATTCTTCTGTATTTATCATTAGCCCAGTTTGTATGGAGACGAAGTTCAAATTTATATAGCTGATTTATTCGTCTTAAGCTTGGCTCTTCCCACAGGAAAATTGAAATGGTTATAAAAATTGAATTGACACAGTTCAGACCCATCTGGCGCAATCTACCAACCGAAACGGTACCAAAGCTCACGGAATGATAATAAAATTCCGAACCGAAACTAAAATAGGTAATACCTATCTCCAATAATATATCGATTTTTAAAAATATTTCCATAAATATTTATAAAGAGGTGCGAAATAGCCAATTGTAAAAGAGGATGGAAATTAATAGATTTAAAAATTAATTGATATACTTTTATGCTTATATGATTAAATTGCCACTTTCATGCTTACGTACATAAAATATATCAATTTCCATTGATTGTTTGCATATACAGGTTGATATATATGCAAACAATTTCAGAACAAAAGATGCTAGAGTTATAAAAGTTAGCTCTATCTGCAGGGAAATGCGCGTGTCCGATTGACTCAAAGAATCCCCAGCGCCTCTAGTTTAAGCCCTGAGAAGTTAAGAAAATTAACTTTTGAGCCATGATGGGTAGAGAAAAAAATCCAATTACAAAGTTGCAGAGCATCACTGATCTAGTAAAAATACACTGTTTGCATAAAGAAAATAAAAGCATAAAACTCGTAAAACGAGGGATAAAAATCCATGTATGGGGTGGGGGAGAGAGGGAATGAACGGAATTGCATTTAGTGATTGTTTTGTTTAATTTTATTCAGTCTCCTATTGTGGCCAGTATTAAATATAAGGCGTGTTCAAATGAAAGTGATTCGGGCTGTAGCGCGCGAGCACGTGCGTGCGAGGAACAGGAGGCAAACGGGTGATTATTGACATATCGTCTGCTTGTTCTGATAAGCACTGCTGTGGGAAGTTACGTTAGGCTTATGCTCTTATTTCGTTTGTGTTACATGGACCCTCTTATTAAATTTCCGCCCAAAACTGACCAACGAGCTGTGATCATGTTTCTGACAGCTGAGGACATTCAACACCTTCTAGACACAAAGCCTCGACACGGAAGACTCTGACGTCATACAGTAGGCGGCAAGGCCAACTAAAATACAGGCCGGGGCAGTCGAAAATCACCTTTTACATTGTTTCCGACTACCCTGGCCTGTATTTATAGATGGCCTTGCTGCCTACTGTTTGACGTTAGAGTCTTTCGTGCCGAGGCCTTGTGTCTAGAAGGTGTTGGGACATTCCACCAGTTGACATTCATGCTCGGATGTTGAATGTTTATGGAGAAGCATGTGTCTCGAAAGCAACTGTGGTGCGTAGGACCAAAATGTTCCATGATGGACGTGTGGAAACGGTTGATAAACCACGTCTGGGCCAAGCAAACGTGGTCATCACCGATCAATTGAAGACAGACATGGATAAGTCAATTCGTGAGGCCAGGTGGATCAGCAAACGGTCACTTGGGAAGGATCACAACGTCAGTATTGGTTCTGCATATGGCGTAGTGAAAAGCCTGGGATATGGTCAGGTCTGCTGTCAGTGGGTACCCCGAATGCTCACGGAAGAGCACAAAGGGCTGCGTTTCGGCTGCTGTTTGGATCATCTGGAACGTTACAGTCGTGAGGGGGAAGCGTTTTTGAAGAAGATTATCGCGGTAGATGAGACTTGGTGTCATTATTGGGAACCCTCCAGGAAGGTATCCACAATGCAGTGGAAGCATCCATCGTCACCACGGCCCAAAAAATTCAAGTCGCAAAGTTCGGCCGGGAAGGTTATGCTTACGTGTTTCTTTGATTCCGACGGTCCTCTGCTTTTGGAGTTTATGGAACCCAAAACCCGTATTAATGCTATCGCATACACCAAGACACTGCAAAACTTGCGTCAAGCTGTGAAAAACAAGCATCCTGGTAAGCTCAGTGATGGGGTGATCCTCCTCCAGGACAATGCTAGGCCACATGTTGCGAGACTGGTGCCGGAAGCAATAACCAAAATGCGGTGGAAAGTTCTGCCACACCCTCCTTTTAGCCCGGACCTCTCACCATGCGATTTTAGTGTGTTTGGTCCAATGATGAAGAGGTTAAGGACGCTGTTCGTGTATGGTTCAGAGAGCAGCAGAAAACAGACTTTTTTGCGGACGGTATTAGTCGATTGATACCCCAGTGGGAGTCCTGTATTGCGGGAGGTGGAGATTTTTTTTAGGACTGCGCGTCTATAATAGTGACTATAAGATGTTCTTCTTTCATATAAACAAAGGTAAATATTAATACTTTCATTTAATCCGTCTCAGTGCCCTTTGAATCACTTTCATTTGAACATGCCTTATAGAAGCGATTTCTCTTGTACACGTGAAAACGTGCATACAATACTTTATTGCCTTCTTGTACGACAAACCTTAACCCTACACCCAATTTTAAATACCCTTATGATATCCTACGCAATCCGACTGAATCCTTTCTCAATTTTTATCACCCCTTCAATTCCGGGTGAAATTTCAGACGTAATTCACGCCGTAAGTCTTCCCATATTTCTGACCCACTTGACATACGTTCGGACATTGTAATAGCAGTAAAGAGTGCGATAGCTGTCCCACTATCATACATATTTAACTGCTCAATCAGTCCAGGCATGTACCCATCCGCACTCAAATTAGCTAGAACTAACTCAATATTCAAAAAGGGTGATTCTAATCAATATGTTCATTATAGGTCTATTTCTACACTTCCTCTATTTTGAAAAATTGTAGTTAGTTTACAACTAATTGAGTTTGTATCAGTCGAAATGGCTGCAAATAAATTTGTTGCAGCTGTATTTATAGACTACACCAAAGCGTTTGATAATATTCCAATCTCGCTTCTTTTATACAAACTATCTACCTTTGACGGAATTCATGGCTTGCCTGTGTTATGGCTAACTCACTTATTAACTGATAGGAAATATTATTTATCACTTTCAGGTTTGTCTTCTGACCTATTAATAAGGAATCTAGGTGTCCCTCAAGGTTCAGTGCTCTCGCCTCTTTTGTTCAATTTATTTATTAACGACCTTCCAATATCATCTTTCTATCAAATCTATTTTTTATGCCGATGATACTACATTACTATTTTCTAGTTCTGATATCTCACAGCTTTTACTAAATATTAACTCATCATTCTTCGATCTGTTGCAATGAAACGAAGTAAATTCATTAACCGTTAATACTGATAAATCTAATAGTGTTTTTCGTTCAACGAAATAAACGCAATATCTCAGTTTCCCCGCCGATTTACTATGGTAATCATTTAATTGATACTGTCAGTTCGTTTAAGTATTTAGGTTTATCTTATCATGATCTTACCTGGAATTTGCACATTGATACCCTAATAACCAAACTTATTAAAAAACAAGGAGTCATTTCATGACTTCAATTTCTTCCCAGTAATATTCTCTTACTCCTCTGTTTTAACTTGGATACATTCTTCCTTGTGTTATGGGACTATTTATGGGGCTCCACGTCTTCCTATAACTTAAAACGAATTTTTAAAGTACAAAAATGGTTTTTACGAACTCTAACAAAAACTCCGAAGGTGGGATCGGTCTCGCATTTATTCCAATCATTACTTATTTTAACCATTAATCAAATTTATTTCCTCCAATTCTGTTCTTTTATTTATAAAGTTATAAATTCATCTTTGAAGGTGTCCACCCCAATTACTATTAAGGCATGAGAGGCACAATTATCAAACTCGTAATGCAGTTCGTATTTGTCTGCCGCTAGTTAAGCGCGAATATTGCTGTAGGTGTATAACCATTAAAGAAATGGTCATTTTTACTTAAAGAAATCCAGACGTTAGCTCCGTATGCTGAATTTAGGAAAATATTAAAGCAATATATCATTACTGGCACTTAATTCGGCCTAAGTTAAAGTATGTACATTAAATTAGGCGGCAGTGCATTTACTCTTTACTTGTAAGTACCTCACAGCATAGACTTGCTGTCTGTCTGTTCATGGATTAGTTCATTTGTTATTGATACCCATGACTAATCAGGAGCTGACTTATTTAAGGTAGCCCTTATCGATCAGTCTACTGGCACATTTATTTACTAATGTATCCCGATCATTATGGATTCTGTTATCTCGCTTACAGCTACTAATTATGTTATATAATTAATCGTAATTTTACTAATCACTGTTCTTATGTTAATTGCTCTGTATACGCGCCCTCTGGGATCTAATCGTCGGTCAATGACCATACGGGTCACTGCTGTATAATATTCTTCTTAATAAATAAATAAATAAATAATTAATTAAAAATAAATAAATAAAATACGCGTTTTACGAGTTTTATGCTTTTGTTTTCTTTATGCAAAAAGTGGATTTCTACTATATCGGTGACGCTCTTCAAAGTGTTTATACTTTTATTCAATCGGACAGGGGAAGCTTCCTATAGACAGACCTGACTTTTATGACTCTGGCACCTAAAAGTTATTCGACTCTTTCGGGAATTTCCCCTATACACTGTATTTGGGTATTTAATGTGCCTATGAAATCTTTAATCTGCCTATGAAATCGGTGAATGGAGCTACTTTTTGGTTTTACAATGTTCATCTGTCCCCTTCATAATTTCTGCATTTTTTAAGTTAGAAGGTTGAAATTCGGAATGCAGGCAAGATCCAACGGACACCTTCAATATTTAATTTGGTTTTGATTGGTGCACTGGGGTCAGAGGGGACAAAAGATCTATATGGTATTTAGATACGTAAAGGAGTAAAATTCAGTATGCAGATTCCTCTAGGCAAGATCTACATTACTATGAACTTTAGGCCAAATTGTTCCAGTGGGGGTTGGAGTTGCGGGGTTGCAGTCACTCCAACATACGCATGTTATATGTCATTCGATCGGAAATGATGAGAAAGGAAAAAAGATAGTTCTTTTATATTTTCTAAATATTACGTTCGAGAAAATCAGTTTTTTGATTAAAAAAAACTTGGAGGAGGGGGTTAAAAGGTGCAGATAAAGGGGTAACAATACATGATCGCAGGGCTCCCGCTCCTTTCCTATACCCCCTCGGGGGGATTAAACTGTTCTTGGACATAGATGTTACCTATATTAGTTTCGGTTCGGAAATTTTTTATCACTCCGTGAGCTTCCCCGGTAGTAGGGAGACTAATCACGACATGGGACAAAGGATTCCACGAAATCTTTCAGCAGTTGCAAATGCCGCCGATAAGTGGAAATGTGGCCGTCCTTAGCCCTAGTAGGGGATAATTAGTATAAAAGGCAGTAAAAAGCTTCTAATACTAATCATCGATGACGTACAATGGTTTGTGATTAATAGCCTTACCGAAGTGTTATGTGCGACTGTTGAGAACTTTGTACAAAAGGTGTAATTTGTAGTACACGAGAACGATGGACACATTCAAGGCCGTCTACGTGATTGATTGTGCTAAATAAAACGTCATGTTTCCGTTCAATTTTGCCTTTCTGAGGAACTTTAGGTAAAAGCTACACCCTTGTGCAAATTAATTGAAACAAACAATTTCAAGTCTTGCGGGGATCCTTCTTTTTTGTTGAATCAAGTAAGGTTATCTCTAGGAGTTGTTTTTTTCTTACAATTACATTTTCCTTTACGTTTAGGAGAAAGCGATCCGTTTCCTGCTTTAACTTGATGATACGGCTGTCAGTTGCTCACACCAATCAATGAAGCAATCTCTCGATACGTGATAGCTGTATGTTCGTGCAGAGTTACGATCTTCTTACGTTTTCTAGGTGTCGAGTCACATCTGCAGGTTTCTATAATCTGATGAAATACTGTAGCTGCTAACGTAATGATTGCATCAGGCAATGTATACCAGGCGGTCGGATAGAATTCTAAAATCTGATGCAATACATCATTTTGTGCAGGATTACACTGACTCTTCGTATTTGTTTTGAGTACAGGATTACGAGTAATATAGAAAAGCTGCTTTGTTTCAATTAATTTGCACAAGTGTATTTATAAGAATGCACGGTTGGTCAGTACGCTTATCCGGCCGGCCGGGGGCCGTTTGCATGATAACTTGAAAACGTATTAACTTCTTCAAATTCTGTTTTCAGAAATATGATCTGTTGTATGGACTTTTCAGGCTTTTTCGTGGACACCTTCAAGTCGAATTCACATCTAAAACAGTAACCGTAAAGAATACCAAGATCATGGCATGTCATCTAACAATCGATTCGTCAAGAATGAATACACTGTTACTTTCTGTCTTAATCATTGTTGACGTATGCACGCGCACGCGACGATCGCTTTGTCGACGCACGATTACTCAATTGTTCATAATAAATTAATAACTCTATTTCTGCTTCACAGCTCCTTCTTGGAATGTTTACAAAATTTTATTATTCATTTGTCTGTTATTTATAATCCTTTTTTAATAAAATGTCATATCTGCGATCAAGTCCACTTGCGTGTTTGCAGTGCGCGCCGACCCGATTTCGGGAGAAAAGAGGGTCCTGGTGGTTGAGAGAAGGTTTTTCCGGACCAACCAACAACTTTGGTCCATGCTTCTTTAAAAAACGGAAAGCTGGATACGAGCCTGTTTTTCTCTCTAGCGGCTACAGTTGTAACTTTGCGAATTTTCGTGGAATGCAATTGCAGAAATGATTCGTTTGCATTTGAATGACCCTTAAATCAGGTCTTGAAAAGGTGGTTTAAAACTATAAGGTAAAATTACCCTGGATATATTCAGAATACCTTATGATTTCTTTGCCACTAACTTTTGGCTTTACTCTCACCTTAATCTTTTGTTCACTGAGTTGGATGAACTCGTCGAGGCTCATGCGTCGGTGGAGTTTAGGTACGGGCGACACGAGCGACTGGAGGATCTCTTTGGTCTTCTCCTCGGCGGCAGCTCCACCCACGCATCCACCGTTGCCAGCCCCTCCTTGCGACCGACGCTTGGGCGAACCCTTCCTTAATAATTCGTCGAAGGAGAAACTGCGGTCCTCCGAGTGTCGGTGCTGATGGAGTCCTCCATCCATGCTGAGCATGCTCTGTTTGCGTCGACCGAGAAGACCCAGCAGGGATCTGGGGGCCGACTGAGGGCTACACGTGACTGGACCCACGCCCACACCTGTTGTGCCCGCATTCACCACTTCACGGCCAATCGTCAGGCGACCTATTTTTGGAATGGAGGCCGAGCGACTGCGTTGTTGATCTAGTAAAAAATAAAAGGAAAGCAAAAGCTAAATGTTATTATCCATATAATAGGAATAAAATATAGAGAAGCATATAAAGCCAAAAAAAAAGATAAAATACCCAAATCATAATGCAGAACATTTCAGGTTTACATTACTCGTACAACTTCACTCACAGGGCATCATCCCGCGGATTCGTTCTATGCATTAATATATTTAATTTTCGTTTAATTTTGAGAACTGATTGATGACGAGGAAACAAACCTCTTGTCCACAACTGTAGTTTTCAACAAGGCGTTTGCTTCGTCATCAATCAATTGAGGACTATCCACAGGATCAAAGAAGTTTTGGATTTGAAAATATAATCTACGAGGGGTACTTCTTATTAGTTGCAACTATTAATTACAACCGATACTAAAGAGATACCTCTATGAAATCTCTACTCTCCTTCAATATAATCCCCAGCATTGTATAGAACTTATTGCCAGGAATGTGGAAGCCCTAGTGCACCTATAGCACTGTTCTCTGGATGGGATAGGTCGTATAGAGCGGTCTATCACCTGCAGAACTGCGGGAACAGTTCGAAAGCGGGTGTCAAGAATCACCTTCACATTTGAAGGAGTCAAAAATCTTCGAGTTTTGACTTTCGTGGGGACTCGTAATGATGCCATCCGTTCGACTGGCGTTTCAGTTTGGACTCAATACAATCGGTCCTACTTCTCATCTATCATTATTTTATATTTTCAAGAGTTTTCAAGCTAAATAAAAGCGTGTAATAAAAAACATGCCATTTTTCTGATTAGCACCACGAAATGATATTTAGTATTTCTATACGTGAAAATAAAATTATATGAAGCAACCTTTTAAGCAACCTCAGAAAATCTTTATTAACGCACGGCCTACTCGATACAGTTGTACACTTTAAAAATAACTACAAAATCTTCGTTTATCAAATTACTGTTATACAGTTGCGTCAGATAACCCATGCCAGCCTTTTTTTTTCTCGGAAGTTCGACGTCCTAGAGCTTTAGGGTAAAAAATTAACCTACTAAAGACTATATGAAGAATTTAATGGTGGAAATGAATGAAAATGGACGCACCCGGGCAGAGATCCGCCCAAAAACATTAAATGCGAACATGGGTCGAGTAAGGTGTCGTTGGATAAGTCTTGGAAAAAGAAACAACATTTGTAAGAAACGTTTTTATCGCACTCGGTTTCCTTTAGGAAATAAATAATAAAAACTCTTTCAGTTCACGTCTTTGCAATTTGCCCGCTGATGTTTCTTTAAAAAAATTGACGTCACGTGTTTATCTCTGTAGAATGTTAACGATTCCTGCCCACTGTTTGTTGCTATCTTGGCAAGTTAAGACTGAAATGCCTTTTTCCAAAGAAGCGTTTGATATATCCTGAAATACAGAGGATATATTGTGCTGCGCAGAGTCAGTACGCTGCACATTATCCTAATTGTACACATCACTGCAGAATGGTTTCAGAGGCTTGCGGTTCGTGTGAGGCACAGCGATCAGCAGTCCAACCACAACACGGATGCTGTTATCAGAAGACGGGTGCGAGGTGAGAGAGCTGCTGATGTTCTGACCGCCGTTCGATAGGATTCGAACATCTCCACGAGACAACTCTCTCGTGACTCAGGCAAAAGCCACATAACTTTTTAGCGGATACTCAACAGCAACGGCTTCCACCTCTTCCACATTCATCTGCACCAGACACTTGGAGGGGGTGACTACCAGAGGAGACTGATTTTTGTCACTGGTTTAAATACCAGCTACAAAATCCATTTTTCGGTGTTAAAGACGGAAAAAGCCACGATTAAAAGTAACGGGAAGGTAAATCCATGGTGCACATTACGGAGGCCAGGAGGTAGACGAGCAATATGTGTGGAGCGTGAATAGGTGGTGTGGACACCCTACATCCATGTTCCCATTTTAAGTTTTTAAACGTTCCCCAAAGCTGTAGGACGTCGAACTTCCTAGAAAAAAAGCCTGGCACGGGTGATCTGATACTCCCTGCACAACATTATTCCTTTATTCCTCTCAAAGATACTTTATTCCTGCACAACTGCTTTGGGTGGTAGATAGTGCGCTCTGGCAACAGCCTACGAATTATCGGATACGTTATATCAAGTGGGACCGTGTCGATGCCGGCCCCGTAATAAAAGTCTCAGAAGTCATCCTCCCTCGGCGGCCCTGTACGCGCAATTGTGCACAAACACTTGAATTTCAGGAAAGTACGTGAATAGTTTGTACCACATACTCTCAACAACGATCAGACCAAATTCCCCAAGGGCTTGTCACTGGAGCATCTGAATCATACTGTGTCTAGTCGGTAATGGGAGCAGGCACTTAAACGATAAAATGCCGATATTTCAGTATCTTATCTTTGGCTGATTATTTATTGAATAACACTTATAAATAGGCAGCAACTTAAAAAGAGAACTCAATAAATGGCCTTATTTAATTACTTTGTTTGCTTCGTTCGATCTCTTCTGCAAGAAAACGCTCCAATTTGTCGGCGAATTTCCTCTTGATGCACCAGACGCAGCCGAGGACGAGCAGGACGATGGAGACGGTGATGAGACCGAGCCAGAAGGGCTCCTCCAACATCCTCCGACTGAGAGGCTTGTACGGGATGCGGATCACTCGTCGCTCACATCGAGCCCCTGGTAATAAATAATTTTATATTAATATAAGAATTATAGATAAGTGTAAGGATTTTTATTGTTCTTATACTGTATATAAAATGCATGAAACATAAAGTGAACTAAAGAATTACAACTGAAACTTTTCTGAGAGTTATAAAAAATGATTAATGCGTATATTTGATATTTTCGGAAAATTGGTCACTTTCAGAGTATCTACGACGATTCTATGTAAAAATAGTTTGAATATACAAATGGATGCGCATGAACACATTTCATTGCGAGATAGTAGTAGCTAAGCAATTGTTACGAGCATTGTTAACAGCAGTTTGTGTTATTTCGTGTCAAACTTGGCTGCGAAAAATGGGTCGTAAGACAGACGCATCAAAAAGGGGTAATACCATTTGGGCAGGCAAAAGGACACCCCGTACTTTTGCCGACGTATTAAAGCACACAGTCATCCGTGTGTTCAAGAAATGATCTACAGGCATGTCGGATTGCAACAACCGTCCAAACTGTGGTTGAAAGTCAGTGCTGACTAAACGAGACCAAAGACGAATATCGCGCCTGGTCACGGTCAACCGCTTTCAAACCAGGCAAGAACTACTGCAAGAAGTCAATAATGGTCGCATAGACAAGGTTGTAAAAGAACCTTAAGAAGGCATGAAATGGACACCTGGGGCCAGTTATCTGATGCTCATTCCAGCTTACAAGAAAGCTCGTGTACAGTCGTACAAGCGATATCAAAACTGGACTGTAGACGACTGGAAACGGGTGATTAATTAAAGTTTTCTTTTTATTCGAATGACACTCGACGTCGTGTGCATAGAATAAACATTGAATCCTTTCACCTTGTTTGTGTCCAATGTGTCGTGCAGGCGGGAGATGGCTCTGTGATGCTGTGGACCTCTCGTACACTGAACAGGGACCTCTCGTCGAAATTAGCACCGGGCTTAGCCAGCATCACTATCGTGACATTGTGGATGGACAACTGCTGCCTTTTGTGGATCACGTCAAGGATGTCTATGACCCGGACGATGTCTACTATCAAGACTATAACTGCAGGGCTCACAAGGCTAGATTCGTGGAGAAACGGTTCAACGAGCATAACCAGACCTTGCAGCACTCGATTAGCCCGAAAAATCCCTAGAACTGAACCCAATAGAGAATTTATGGCAACACCTGGAGCAACATATTAAGCTGAAGAATCGCCATCCGACTAACATAGCCGACCTGAGAGATAATTGTATGCAGCATGGATGGAGATATTAAGCACTATCTAAAGACACTCGCCCAATTAATGCCCAAGCGTGTTAAAGCTGTAATTAAAGCAAAGGGATGTGCAACGCACTATTAACAGCAGGTGACTAATTTTTCGTCTCGTGTGCTTAAGAGACACCAAGCCTATTTAAATCAACAAAAAATTAGCATTATGCAAGTTATAGTAAATGCAGAGGATTCATAAAACGTATACACTGTTTAACAGAATTTATATATGAATTTTTCCATAACAGCGAAATGGCAAATTTACATTCCAATATTATTTCATACAGTAGAAATCAACACCCAGTTCAAGAAAACCACTTTGCCAACTAGGCCTGGGACATTACCTCAATGAGAGTTTGCCAGGAAAATGGACAAGAACACTGTTTCGCGTAATCAGAAATGGCTGGACGCTTATGATAACCACTGTCAATACCAGCGGTAATTGTAAAAGTCAGAGTTGATTCATCCCTTGATCTCTGTATGAATTCAGTATTACAACATTTATACAGATTTTACTTTTACATATTCTACATTTTGAGCCCTTCTGTACAGACGAATAATATCTTCAGTATATAAAATACAACCGAACCCATTTTTAACTATATTCTAACCCCAAATTATTATATTCTTGTCAAATAAAGGCTACGATTGGATTTAAACTTTAACACAAGATACAGCTCACACTTAATCTGCTCCTTAACGTACGAGACCTGTCCGAAAAGTATCCGGATTGAGGCTACAAAAAAAGTAGAACTCGCTGCACCCTTTTTCTATCCGGATCTTGTGACGACATTTCTGCTGATGTCGTAATGAAATTTGCAGCTCTTAATAGTGCCGCGTGCAATTGTTATAACACCCTAAAGCAGAACGTTTTTCTTTTCTCGTCGCGTGGTGAAAAGGACAGAAAACATTGAGCAACGACATTGCATCAAATTTTGTTTTAAAATCGGTAACTGAGTGTTATGAATGATGTTATGAGCCATCAAAGAACGGAGATTTAAGGATGTGGACATGACAATACAAAATGCGACGGCGGAGCTCTTGGGCATCCCAGAGGAGGCATTCCGTACTTGTTTCTATCATTTAGCCCAGCGTTGCTGCAGACGGTGCTTATTTTGAAGGTGACTAAACATTTATGTGAGTTCGAACCATATTTTTTGTAACCTCAATCCGGATACCTTCAGGAGAGGCCTCGTATGTGCCTCCAAAGATATCTTAGCCCTTGATGTTCATTAATATCTCTATGAATATAGCATAAGTAAAAATGATTTGTACAAAATGAAAACCGCCCCACCAAGGCTATCTCATATCTTTGAAATACACTGAGTGGCCAGTTTATTAAGAACACCCATGACTATGCAAATCCGTTGGCATAGCAATTACTACGTATCAGTTGGTCGCGTGACAGTCGGTTACAATATATGGCGAGAACACACCTCTTAGCTGGAAGTGGTTTGGCCGTCACCACGGGGAAAACAAAGGATCTGAACGACTTCGAGCGCGGGATGATAGTTGGTGCCCGGCGAGGTGGACTGAGTATTTCCGAAACCGCACGTCTGTGGAATGGCTTTTCCCGAACAATCATTTCAAGAGTTTACCAGGACTTGTTTAAACAACCAAAATCAACCAGCCAGAGACAAGCCTGTGGTCACAAACGACTCGTCGATCCAAGGGTGAGCGTCGGATAGGAATGCCTGTTCGTGCGAATAGAAACGTCACGACTCGTCAACTAATCGTGGAGTACAACACTGGACCGCGGAATAACATCTCTGAACGCACTACACGCCGTAATTGGCAAGGATGGGCTACAACAGTCGACGGCCAGTCTGGGTATCTTTGATCTCCACCCAAAACCGCAAAAAACGTCTCCAATTTGCCCGTGATCACCAACAGTGGACCGTCGACGACTGGAAGACGGTCTGATGGTCGTATGAATCCCGTTTCCTATTGCACCATGCAGATGGCCGACGCAGAATTTGGCGACAACAGCACGAAGCGATGTACCCCTCCTGTCTGGTTTTCACTGTTCAGGCTGGTGGAGGCTCTGTAATGGTTTGGGGGAAGTTTTCCTGGCATACTCTCGGTTCGCTGTTATTTGTAGAACAACGCCTTAATGTTCAGGGCTACTTGAACATTGTTGCCGACCACGTTCATCGCTTCATGGCTATTGTATTTCCCCCATCGGAAGGATACTTCCAGCAGGACAATAATCCATGTCACAAGGCTCAGATCGTCATGGAATGTGGTTCCAGGAGCACGATAATGAATTCAACTTACTCCTCTGGCCACCACATTCCCCGAGGCATAGATCCACCACCATCCAATAAGCATCAACTGGGAGCAGCTGTTACATCCGCATGGACAAACTTCCACGTTCTCTCCTTGAATCCATGCAATGGCGAATTCGTGCGGTTATAGCTGCTAGGGGTGGCGCAACACAGTATTAGGGGGGGGGGGGGGCTTAAAAACAGCCCGCCAAGTTTATATGACAGAGTGGCAAGTTATCCAAGTTTTATCCAGCAAATGCAAAAGCCCGACTTACACTACATGATCAAAGGAGTTGGGACACCTATTGCTCTACCGTAAAGCCGCAAAAAGCTTCAATCAGTAGTGTGTAGGACCACCCCGAGCTGCTATCACTGTCCACATGTTTACAGTATGTGTCCACAGGTATTGACCTCCATTCCTCGAGGAGTGTCGTGGTCAGTTCCTGGACAGATGTAGGGCGAACTATCCTGGATCTCACACGTCGTTCCAATTCGTCCCAAAGATGTTCGATGGGGTTGAGATCAGGACTCTGGGCGGGCCAGTCCAGTTCTTCAACCCACATCTCGTCAAACCAGTCAGATATGGATCTTGCTTTGTGGCAAGGCGCAATATCATGCTGGAAGAGGAACGGCCCGTCACCGAAGTGTTCCCACAGCGCTGGAAGTGCCCTGTTATCCAGAATGGTCCTGTAGCCATTAGCGTTGAGGTTTCCGTCCACCTTGATGAGCGGGCCCAGTCCAGTCCCACAATTACGGTAGGTGTTCACAGGGGTGTCCCAACGCCTTTGATCATGTAGTGTATTCGCCCACTGTGACATGGAATTTGCAAAACTGGCGTCCATAATTACTGTTCAGGGATATTGTCACACTCACGTACGCAACTACCTCAATGAACATATGCCTGGATTTTGGATAGGCCATGTGCTGATGCTAACGATGTGCGATTGATGCTGTCTGTGATCCCCTATGGTCACCAGACTTTAAAGCATGTTTCTTTTTTGCGAGAGAATGTGAAAAATTTGGTCTTTGTGCTCCCTACATTGCAGGACTTGAAAGTGCTAAGAGTTACGGAGTGCTAGCTTCTCTTGCAAGTGAGGGTTCACACTGTTTCGTAAAAGCACTGTATAGCGTTCAATTGCTCTCGAATCCCACAGCAACATCTAATGGTCAGAAATATAACAATGATATAAAATTTATATTTATCAAGCAAAAATTCCACTTCTGTCTGTTTATTTCTGTCCAAAACGCATCAGATTATTGTATTTGTTTTGCATTTTCAAATATTTTGGATCACTCGGTATTTCTAAGCTATTGAAATACGACGAAAGTTGCACTAAACAGCAAGAATTGTTGGGGTTAAGTTATCCATTAAATTATCCTGTTTATGTACAGGCGTTCATATACTGCACCATTTAGGCTGTCTGTATTTTCTCTTTCCAAAACTCCGGTCTCATTCGGAATATTGAAATGTTGCAGATGTAAATTACACACAGTTGAATATGTACGTACAATATAGCTATATTATAGCCTTTCTATCAGGTAGGAACCTTGGAATAAATTGTGATGCTGCATGCCTCAGGCCTCTCCCAACGGGAAACATGTGAGGAATTTCACCGTCGTCATCCACAGAAACGAAAATGGCTTTATGGTTACTTTCCTGGACGTTGGATCGCTCTCAGAGGATCTGTGGAGTGACTCTCACGGTCCTCAGACCTCACTTGTCACATCCATTTCGGAAGCGTCATTGGAGAACGAGGAATTTCTATGCGATTAATTCTGCAGTGACACGAACGACATCATCAAGGACGAGTGAGATAAAACGGGACGCCACGTGGGAAGCAGAGGCCAGTCCCCATATCAAAGAGAGTAGGAATCCACCGCTCCCGGTTGAAAGAAATGCCTACTCGAACGGTAATGTGATCACCTGCAAAAAGAGGAGTCGAATGAGGTTCGAGTTACAAAGGTGGAGATTCGAAGAACCAGAACTGAAATTGCTAACGAAATCCCGCAAGAGAATACTCATGGCTCGTAGAAAAGCAATTAATAGTTAAAACTGACGTAGATATGCTGTTACAGGATTTCAAGGAGAGAACATAGATTTCAGTTATCGAAATTTGCTTCCCGGACCCTTCAAGTAAATACAGGGGTTGGACAAAATAATATGAACACCTGTGAAATGATAAAATATTTATTAATAGGGCGACAGCCCTCCTTTTGCATTAATTACAGCTTGTATATGACTCTTGAATGGAAAAATACAAGTCTTGCACTGCACAACAGTCACTCCACCTGCGAAAAGGTCGTTAATTAAGAAAGTGTCCTTAAAAGTAGAAACCTACTGCGCAGCTTTGCCTCCAAAATTTCCCACGAAGGTTCAATTATATTAGGATTCGGGTCGGAGGGGATCAGTTAAGGTGTTGTAGTTCATCATCTTGTTCATTAAACCAGTATCGGAGAATTCGAGCAGTGTGAACGGGAGCATTATCGTCTTGGAACACCGATCGTTCATTTGCAGAATTGGATAAAGATGGTCATCCAGAATACTGATATAATTCTGTGCTCTAAACCCGTCCATGCAGGAAAACAAGTGGGCCGAGATCACGGTAAGACATCGCCCCATACAGCATCACTGATCCCCCTCCATGCTTAATAGTAGGAAGGAGACAGTTAACACATAGGCTTCTTTTGGCGTTCTCCCAACGTAAATATGTCCGTTTGCCTGGAATAATGTGAGCGATGACATTCGTCTGATCAGATGACATTCTGCCATTTGAGATGCTGTTGTCTTGTGCTTTCTGGCCGCTTCAAAACCCTTCTGTCTCTATCAGTGAGCTTCGACTTTCGGCCACTTTGTGCTTGGCAGTGATGTCTTTCCCTATTTCTTATAAGCTGTCGACACAATACTTATCCCGACCCCAACAAGGGTGTCCGTTTTCGTTACTGAGGCTCTGTCAAGACTGATTCCAACAATCATGCCTCTTTCGAAATCTAAGAGGTCAGCCTTAATGACGTATCAACGCCGTAATATATTTAGCACCCGCATGCTATCACTACTATTAATAGACTCGCCCGCTAGGTTGCACGACTCAACCTAGAGGGCGGGACTATAAGACATGTTTCCTTATAGCACTGTATTTACAAAAGTGTTCATATTATTTTGTCCAACCACTGTAGATCCTAACCTCAATGTGCTTTTCAATTGCTTGTAAAGTTGGCGTATTGGTGGGAGTAATGCCATGGAAGCGAAAGCGTTCTCAAGCTAAAATTTTGCTATTTTTACGGAAACTTTCCAATAGGACTTAGGAGGTTCATGAATAAGAGGATAGGCAGAATATTTCAACCGGTGATAAGTATTGAGACTTTTTTATTTACTATATCCTTTACTGAATAGAGTGGGAAGGACTTATTTTCGTATCGTTATATCGACAAAATTGGATTATTGTATATTGCTCTCTTTAAGGAGATAACCCTATAATTGATATTGAATAGGTTATCCATCCACCATTTTATTTTCAATTTATTTAAGAATAATTATAAAGTTCGCCTCTGCGTAGATCAAGATAATATTCTGGTTAATTTTTAAACTAAACTTTTTCATTTTGCTTCACAGATTGCAACTTGTTATCAGCCGAGTGAAAGAAGACCCTGTATAAAGCAGTGAGAATATGGTGAAAATCATTTCCAGGAAATAATTATTCATTGTTTTAATAGTAAATATAATATTCCGGCACATGCAAAATCCTACAAGGACAATCCAATTAGTTTCTTTTACTTGTAATGAATATGAATTCAGCTTTTCAGAAAATTCAACGACCGCAACACTTGTTTCGAAGATCAGTCTCATTCATCCTAAACTAATCCGCATCATGAAAACAGAATTCTCAAACCCTGAGCTCGTTTCTGCTTTACTGAATTATTTCAGCTCTAATATGAATTAATACATGTAATTATTACGTATGTCTAACAGATGTAATGTAATATGTGGAGGTGATTCAGGGTAAGTATAGAAACCAACCAAATACTGTGGATAAACATCATAATAAACCAAATAAAACCTCTTGTCCACAATATAGGATAAATTTATTCTCACATATACGTATTTCGATCACAAACGACCAGGGGGGTGGGTTGACCAATCAGAGATATGTACAGCTATTGTCGAATAATTAAAGGATTATACAATTCAAGAAGTTATAAGAGCTTAACATGCAAGTAAATACAATTCAAAATTAATCAAAAAATAATACAAAGAACTTAAGACAGAAATACAAAGCTTGAACAATCCAAACAAAAGTAAATATTAAACAAAAATTTTTAGCCCCAGTGAACAATATAGCCACTGAGAATTCACATTTTTTGGGTCTCCATGATTGACTGTGTTATTATAGGTACTTTGATACTTACCTTCCCACCAGGCGTGGCACTGACACACGAACGTGTCATTGTTGTCGATGCACCGCCCTCCTCGACCGCACGGGTTATTGGCGCAGGGGGTTAAACGCTCGTCACATAGGTCACCTCCGAAACCGGGATCACAAACGCACTTGAAACTCTCTCTGGTCAGATTGCACGTCCCCGAGAAACACGGGTCTAATTGACAGTGCGTCAGGTGGCAAAATAGTCCTAAATAAAATAAAGAAAAACAATTAGAGAGAGAGAGAGAGAGAGAGAAAATGACATCTGATTGGAGTTTTCGCCCCATGGTAATTATGTTACAGGAAATCTATCGAATAAAGTTTGAGACTTTAGTATAAATACGTATTTACACTCACATGCCAAAACTCATGGAAAGGTGGACTATTTTTCAAGTGGCAGTGGCATCATGTGCAAATAGTATAAATATGCAAATGAGTGTCAGTAGGTTTAGTTACACTGTGATGAGTAAGGGGCGAGGTGTTCAGTGTGACAATGGCTACACGACGAGAGTTATCAGAGTTCGTACGTGGCCTGGTATGTGGAGTACAAAATATGGGTCATTCTATATCGGAGGTGGCTCAAGAATTCAACATCCTATGGTCCACAGTTTCAAGAGTCTACCGAGAGTACCAACTTGACGGCATTACCTTCCACCATGGACAACGCAGTGGTCGACCACACCTTCTCAATGAACGGAACCAACGGCGTCTGAGTAGGATGGTCACCGCTAACAGGCAACTGACACTACGACAGATGACATCAGATTTTATCCAGGGTGATACTAGAGTTGTATCGATGCGAACTGTGCAACAAAATCTGGTGTCCATGGGATATGGAAACAGAAGACCCACGAGGGTGCCCTTGCTAACAACAAGACATGGTCAGCAACTTCTCTCCTGAGCCCATGAACACATCGACTGGACACTTGACAACTGGAAACGTGTGACCTGGTCTGATGAGTCTCGATTTCAGCTGATACGAGCTGATGGTAGGGCTTGGGTGTGGCGCAGACCCTATGAAAGCCATGGACCCAAGTTATCAAGCATGCACTGTGCAAGCCGGTGGTGGCTCTGTAACGGGCAGTTGTGGGAAGCTCTCCAGTCGGAATGGTTGGCAATGTCTTGAGATGTCTTCCACCGAAATGTGGAATCAATGCCACGTCGCACTGTGGCACTTCGCCGGGTTACAGGATGTCCCACACGTTATTAGGTTCTATCCCATTACTTTTGGCATGTGAGTGTATAATATAATCGACATTTTATTCATTTAAATATGGTATAATTTACAATGCAAAATAATGTTAAAATACATACTATATTTTCGGACAGAGAATGTATTATTTTATATTAAACTTGTTTCACTTTGTGTGATCAAATTTCAAGATATCTATGCAAATTCGATCCGCGAGTGAACGAATCGAGGGACATTTAGAGGTATCGTAATCCGAGTACTAGAATTAGTATCGTTTATGCTCCGTTCGGGTAATATGCCGCCGAGAATTGCCCCACGGTTAAAAGAATATGCAATCGCACTTTTCGAGGAAAGATAATATCATAATTATAAAACGAAGGGATATTCATTTCGAAAGCAAAAATTTATAAAATCTTAAAATGCATCTGAATAGCCCGTATCGTTGAAGCTGCTGAAGACTACATAGTTAGGCAAAGCCAGCCCGCCATTCACCGAAAGTCGGAGGTCGTCAGGAGACTCTTGTTATGAAGAGAATCCACCGACTCAAAGAACGATTTTTATGCTTATCCTTCAACGATAAATTTCATAATACCACAAGATTTAGGTTTAAAGCAAAACTACAAAGCTTCACTGACCAAGGTATTATTTTTAGAAGGTGAAGGCGAGGAATTAGGATCATTAAGGGAAGGAAATTTTTTTTTCTTTGAAGAAAATTTCTCAAAAGTATAGTCAAACCGTAAGATTCAGAGCCTTGAGTTGAGCGATCGATGAACAAAAAGGGAAGTTCAATCTCAAATATGAACTAAGTTTTTGCTTCATTTGTCCAAGCTCCCCTGTTTTTGTTAATCTGTTATTCCACTCTCAACTGTGATTATAGTCGATTATCTGGAGTCAACGTTTCTCCTATGATTCGGATAATCTTAGTGTTCTTAGGCTTCTACATTCCATTAATGCCTGAGAAATTTTAGGATTTGAAATTTTTTACATGTCAGTTTAAGGCTAACAAACTTATTCCAAATTTAATGAAATATTTACGATAACGGGAGAGGGCATTAAATGCTAAAACAACTTCTGCGGTTGATTCATCGATTTCGGAGTTTTCACAGTAGCAGTGCGCACTGAAAGGCACATGGCGGAATGGGGTCTCATGCTTCATTGCAGGCTTTCATAGATCATCTAATGAGCGACGTCGTCGATTTCCAAAGGGCCTTTTGAGTAGATCAAAAGAAAAACTGATCTACTTTCACAGGTGTAAAGAAAAACTGTTCACAGGAGCAGCATCTGGCGACTTAACCGGAATTTTACTAAAGGCGATATTCCTGATCGCTTTTTTCTAGGGCCATGAAGGCAAAGGTCAATTTTACCGTCTGTCTTGAAACCTTATCATGGCGAAGCCAAACATGATTCTTTTCAGTACCTTTGAGACGTGGGCTATCAGAGCGATTAATTGGTTTTTGAATGTTTGTTTTATAGTAGGCGGCATTAATTTTTGCTTTTGGTGAAATTTTGCGCAGCGGTGTTTTCCCGTGATACCTAAACCTGGCGAAAGCATAAATCATTTAGAAAAAGTTTCCTTGCACTGTCTCCGTGGCCTTTAGATCATTTTTTGCGATAAAAGATCGCTCAAATCTTGCTGCACATTTTTAAGCAATGTATATCGATGCTTCGTCTAAGGTTATCACTTTTTGCGACTTTTCTCTGGCCAAGTGTCGCTCATACAATTTCCGCGCGTTGGTCTTGCGGTCTGCGATTTGGCGTGGCAGTAATTTGTGAATGGTGATCTTGTGTCGCGTTTCATTTGCAAATCTGGGTTAAGAATGCGACTTGCAGTAGCCTCTTCGTTGGGTTTTTGGGATTTACGATTTCGATGATAGCTTCAGAAGTGTTATTTGGAGCAGGTGCTTCTTAGGTGGTGGAACGGGGCTTCGTTCTACATTAGTTGCCTTGAGAAATCGTCCACACATACCGAGTTAGGCTGCCTTTTAAAGCTGCGGAATCTACGGCCGCGATAAACGTTGTTTTAAGGTACCCCCTAAAAACAAAAAAGCCGGCAAATCACAAAAGGTCATATGGTGATATCAGGAAAGCGAGGTGGCCAAGCAAGAGTAAAACAGCTACTAATAACTCTTAAATAAAGGAAGACTATTATCAGATAGAGTGATACGGTGAACTACTGTATTTATACTTTCAGCTATCGATTATTAAGCCTTACGCGTTTCGATATTGCACCATCATCGGAGACATAAGATTCTACTTGATCATCGTCTTCCTTTATTTATACTTTCTCGTGATATTGGACAGATGGATTTCATGAAGCTAATAACTTTTTACAGAGAAAGTTGGCTTAGTAGAAGTATAAAGAGTATGGGACATGCGGTGCTCCATCTTACATAAAAAATTCCATTCTTTTACTGTCGCTGGGGGATGAAAAACTTGGACATCATCTCGTAATATCTCTGTTCTATACCGAACAGTTTACAACGCCTGCTGGTTTGATTTCTTCAAAAAAGACTAGGCTGATTATAAAAGCTACGTATAGTATAATAACATCAAGCAGTGATGTATTAGAGTTTGCTGAAACCCTTGGGTACGTCTGAACCCCAAATTCTACAGGTTCTTTGTCTACAATCTCGTATTTACAGATGATCCTCGTATTCCCCACGATGTTCCAAGGCCAAGAATCGTCAACTTCAATTCTTGCCAAAAATGTAAGAGCAAATGTCAGACCTTTCTCTGAATTTCCTTGTTGAAGCAACGTGACGCTAACTAATCTTGTATGTACATGGTGTCTCACCTAAAATGACTAATATCCAACTTCTAAAAATACAAATCTGACAGAATACTTTCAATGGAAGAGTTATTGTACTTTTATGTGAGGGGTTTTTATGTGTATTCCATTTCCAAAATAACCGACGCCATTTTCGAATATGAATGGAAACCCTATTTTTAATGGTAATTTCAGATTGTACACAACGTTTGAGAAACCTTTTATTCTTGGTGTTTTTTCAATTGATCCAATCGCTTAGGAGATAGATCCCATTAGTTTTCTCAGTACTTTGCATACCGTTGAATACGACACATGCAATTGCATTGCTACTCGTCGTATTGCTAACCCCACAAACAGTATCCTATGATCTTTTGACGACTGTAGTAGCAACTTATTCGGCTATCTGTGGTGAAACAGATTTGCGTCCTTTGCCAGTCATCTGCAACCAGTAGCGCGCCAATGGTATTTTCCGCCCGGGTGCTAACAATATACGCCGCCCTTTCGATCGAGGGCAATTGTAGCGCTGTTATTTTTGCTGTCCGCGTGTGGTGCGCCCGTTGCATCCTCGAATTGGTGCGGCCCTGTCTGCAATACGACGTAGGATCTTTGTGCAAGTTTTGTCTGGACTAGTCTAAACTCAGTCCAAATTTGATACAATTCTGATGCTTAGATAAAGCTACATTATATCAGCATAAGGAACTTATTTTATGGCCCTCCTTGTTTATGTATTTCATTACCAATTGGCAGAGGCGACAAGCTGGATACTCGTGGTCCTTTGTTCGAATCCAAGTCGCGGAATTTTTCCTTCCGTTTTTTCATATTAATATCAATGCCTTATATTGAAGCATTGACTCCAGTTCTTAATTATTGGTTTCTTAATTCCGTTCCTATTCTCTCAAAATAGCCATGCGGCAAGATTCATTTCGTTAAAATTAATATAAACTTATGTTTACTAAGGCTTCTCACAGGTTTCACACCCATTCAAACCATGTATAAGAATAAAAGCAAGTTTTTAACAAAAAAAAAATTATTACCAATTTTACATTCTCACCTACAAAATGTCCCCTGCAGTTGCATGAAGATCTTCCGTCGTACTCGTCTACGCAGACCGCGCCATTCTGACAGGGGTTCGGGAAACAGGACTCCACCTGGGACTCTTCGTCACCCATAGCAATCGTCTTGTTTATAAAAAGTGAATCTGCAACATTAAGGAAATATTTCAATTCGTAAATTACTTTCATTAGGATATAATTAACATTAAAAAATTTGCGTTACGTATGGACGTGTGGGGATGGAACATCACCACTTCCTTTTTGAAAATACTTCATAAAGAATTTAGTCATAGAGGTATGTGCTGTCCCTAATGGCGAATTTTTCCTTCCATTATTCTCTAGAATAGTTACTGAAGAAATTAACAAATTTAAAACAGTACTTTCCGAGTGAAATATGATGCATATTCACTACATGATTCCAATAAATTAATTATTTCTAGGTAGGTTAGTTTCTCTTATAGGAAACTCATGCCGGTCAATTAGAGGAAGTGAATACAAATACGCTCATTCACCTTTTCACAAATACTATTAGCTAGACTATCCAACTATGCTCATTTATCTGCTGATCGAGTTTTCCGAAGTAAAATGTATGGCCTGTCCGGAAAGAATTTATAAAAATGCTTTAAATTCTCGGAATGTTGGTGCTTAATGGATACGTTTAAAGCTCCCAAGCGATGTGTATTTGGGAATTACCGATTCGTCAAGGTTTAAGCTATTCCGAGGCTTGTGCAGTCTATTTACAGCGACAGCAATCGTGGAGATCAATTTAACGGTCACGTGTTTGAAAACGACCGTTATCAACTAAAAGGTCACCGAAATTAAATAGATCATGAGGCCGATCTTAATGTTCACAATTAAATTAATTGGAAATTGGAAATCATGTAATTTGTTAACTTTTAAAACTATTGTCTTCACTTAAATGTAAGCAAACTCTATGGTAAAATTCGATTCTAATTCTTTAAAGTAATATTAGTAAACATGGATAATCAATCCAAACTTTAAGATTCAATCTGATATTAAGAAAATACCCCGAAAGTGAAAATGAGCGCTTTTCACCGAGCACTCTGGCCCGGATGATCGTACGAGAATTAGCATG
Organism: Rhysida immarginata; assembly: GCA_023313115.1. Taxonomy (NCBI): domain Eukaryota; kingdom Metazoa; phylum Arthropoda; class Chilopoda; order Scolopendromorpha; family Scolopendridae; genus Rhysida; species Rhysida immarginata. The sequence goes on along the minus strand of JAHWFO010045149.1, from coordinate 1,539,994 downwards.
GATTTGTCTCTGTGTTATAGAATGCGAGCTAAAATATTTTGCAATATTTGCAAAAATGCATTTACTGTGCCAGATATGTCACGCGCCTAACATTATTCAAGCCACACACGACATTCGGTGGGAATTTTACATAATAATAGTGTTTCCTGTCAACAGCATTCTACATGCATTTCGTTATTCTGACAGGATTGCCATCATAGAGATAGCAGATAATAAATGGAAAGAACATTGGGAGCAATTATTATACGATGAAAATGGAAAACAAACTTTAGCTTCACCGACAGAACTATATACGAGAGGCGGTTATAAAGTCATTACAATCAGCCGGAAGACTGAGAGATGGGGTCTCACTGCACGGTGACGCGGCAACACACTTTTTCCAGTGATGGACGACTTGGTGGATGCCACTTTTATAGAAGTCCTCCTTTTGGGTGATGAGAGTCTGCTCCACCGTGAAGATGACCTCGTCGTCGTCTTGGAAATGCCGTCCACGAAATGGGTTCTTCAGGCGAGGGAAGAGGAAGAAGTCGTTTGGGGCCAGGTCGGGTGAATACGGCGGATGGGGCAATATTTCGAACCCCAGCTCCGCCAGAACGCGCGTGGTCTCATGTGCGGAATGTGCTGGCGCGTTGTCGTGCAGTAGTCTGAGTCTGATATCTGTTCCACGGTGATACGGGGGTCTGAGAGGACTATCGTCTCCACCTGCTTCGCAATTTGTGGCTCGTCACAGATGGAGGGGTCCGGTCTGAAGTTTGTCTTCCGAGCTTGTCGACGCCATATGGCGACTGTCTTGTACGATAGGGCACTGTTACCATAAACGGCCACTAACTCCTCTTGGATTTGCTTAGCATTGTTCCTCTTCAAATGCAGGAACTTATCACGGCTCCTATTCCCAATTTTCTGACTGCACCAAACGCCGCTTTTTTCCTCCAGCACTCGAGTGATGATCGCTTCTCAGTGGCACCACACATTTTCAAAAGTGATTGTAATGATTTTATGACCGCCCCTCGTACAATAACGCTATTTCTTAACAAGATATAAAAGTTGTTCTAAAAACATCGAGGAACAGAAAAGCTGGTGGTATAGATAATGTGGCTATGGAACTGTGCAAATCCGAAGGTAATGAACTTCATATCAGGTTTCTACGACTGTTTACTGAAATTTGGGCACAAGGAAAAAATACCAAACGATTGGAGAATAGCAGTAATGATTCCAATCCATTAAAAAGGAAAGAGATATTTGCTCAAAATATACAGGAATCAAGTTATTGGCAACAGCATCAAAAGGGAAATTTAACAGAAAGAAAATTGGAAGAAGAACAATGTGGTTTCTGCAAAGGCAGCTCCTGTGTGGATGCCACATTATCGTAAAAAATGTGGAAAAATAGACGAAAATGTAATTTACCTTTTTATATAGTGTGCTTAGATTATAAGAAGGAAAGGATAAATACTGTATGTCATATATACTGTGTACCACATAATCTGTATGCCATATATACTGTATGCTTAGATTATAAAAAGGATCATGTCGATAGAGTAAATTATGGGGAGTTATAGAATGTTAAGAAATACCCAAAAATTTGATAAATGTTATATAAAGTCTATAAGAAATAACAATGGTAAAATGTAAAATTGGGATTATAGTGAAATTACAGATGCTATTTAAACAAATCAAAGCCTTAGACAAGGTTGTAGTGTCCCTCATTTGCTGTTTACTTTATACTTGGACAAGGCAATTAAAGGATGGAAGTCTACCAAATCTCCAGGAATAAAAATTAGCAATAACACTAAATGAAATATAGTGTTAATCGCAGATGATCCAGTGAAGACGATTTACAACGCGTAGTGTTTGCTTTAGAGAATATTATACAAATGACGGATGTAGAAGAAAAGAAGGATGAGACACAAAACCCTGGAATAAAACAAAAATGGACACAGAGTGGTCCTCTGATAAAAAGCTGACGTTTCGGATAGCGACAATTTTTTTATTTTTTTTGCTTTGGCAAAGGATAGTCTCAATCCGAAACGTCAGCTTTTTTCAAAGTCCAATTTTGTTTTAGAATATATACGGGAATATAATATGAGGATTTCAGAAGAGAATATTAAAACAATGGCAGTATTTGGTAAACACTTATTACAAGTCAAAACATCAATTAGGTTGTTTCATAAGTATTGACCAATTTCGCTAGAACTAATTTGCATGAGTCTTATGGTGCCTAACATTACAGCATGAATTACGAAAACCGCCTACAAAATAAATAAGAGTGGTCCAGAAGTTTCTCCAGTAGTTGCAGGCTTAGCGGTGCAGACATTAACGTCATGGAGCAGCACGATGTCAGGCTAGTGATTTTGCGCTAGTGCGAATACAAACTTACACGGAACGTGTGGGAAACCGTTGCTAATGTTAATGGAGCATGGCGCGTGTGCACGACGAGTGACAGAGCTGTCCATAGATTATTTGCGAAGTTTGGCCCTGGTGATATGGACATTAATCGTAAACCGAACAGTTACGCAGAAAGTGGAAGAAAAACCTGCACGATTCACCAGTGGCGATCAACAGGGATGTGTACTGCGTCAGCAGAGGTGATCCCTGAGGTATTCCACTACCAATTCTGCCGAGGATACGATCCGACTGCGAGTCGGAAAGATAAAAGCATCTGTTAGAGAGCATAGACCTCAACTAGGATATTATCAACGTATTTATACCCAGGCAGTCAAGCTTGGATATTAGTCGCCTGTGAACTACATAATCAAAGGCTTTACTGACATCAGCGTAAAAGACATCCAATTGGGAAGAAGATTCTGTGGCATCAGCAATATCAATTGCTAGACGAGCGAGATTAGTTAAGGTTGATTTACCTTTCACAAATCCATGCTGATTATCCATGCTATAGCTGGCGAAGTGGACACGAAGATATTTCGCTACAAAGCTTTCTAGTAACTTAGCAGGACAGGAGAGAATAGTTATGGGACGACAGTGTTTTAATAACGAAGAATTTTTAACCTTCGGGACAGGAACTACGGGAAGACTTTGCAAGACACCGGACATTTACTAGTGGAAATTGAACGATTGAATAGAATGGACAGCAAGAGTTTCTATCAGTCCTTAGAAAATAAAATCAGGAATATCTTCAAAAATACACTTTGTACTTGCTTTGGTGAATTTACCAAGGAGTGTAACTTCTTGTGGAGTGATATCATTGAAATGACTATTAAAATTATTATTACAATGAAGAGTGGTTAAATAGTTAATTGTAGAGGTATCTAAATCATTGTCAGAATCGTTATTAAAGTTCTTTTGAAAATATGAGCATAAGTCTGTGAAGAAGTTTTTATCATTTTGGTAACATGTTTTAGTATCATTATTTTGACGGTCTAATAACTTATTAGTTTCTTTCCAAAACAGCTTAGGGTCTTTATGAATGCCAGATAAAATATTTTGTATGTATGAATTATAATCATCATAACTGGTTTTAAAAGCTTTCCTGCATTGGCTGAAAAGTTCGTAGTCAAGCGAATCAAGTGTATTCTTAAATCTATTGTGGGATTCAGTTTTATTTTTCCATAGGATCCTAGTTGCATTTGATACCCAGGAGGGAAAAGAATTATGTTGCTTTCTTCGGTGCTGTTTTCCTGAGTTATTTAGAGGGACAAACCTAAGAATCCCTATCTTAATCATTTCTAGGATATTATTCCAAATCAGATCCGGTTCAGGAATGTTATTAAGAAATCCCAATCAATATTTTTAATGAAAGTGTATAAAGCAGGAAAGTCTGCTTTTCTGAAATTAAACTTAGGTTTATCATTTTTACAAGAAGAATAATTATAACATAGTAAAGGGACACAGATATCTAGTGCAGGATGGTAGCTGTCTTTTTTAACAATGGGGTATTCTGCTCGCTTTACTGTTAATTGAGCATTTGCTAGAACTTTATCAAGTGTTTTGTTGTGATCATTTAAAATAATGTTTCCTTGAATTAATTGGTGTTCAGCCATAAATAGATTGAGGTATGATTGTCTGTTGTTCTG
>JAHWFO010045149.1:1499563-1535566 GCA_023313115.1 Rhysida immarginata | reverse complement strand
TGGTGTTCAGCCATAAATAGATTGAGGTATGATTGTCTGTTGTTCTGATAGAAATTTTGCACATTTCAATCCTTAGAGTCACAGTTAAAGTCCCCTACAATAATGATTTTGGAATGAACATAGGTATGAATAAGATTACCGAGATTATCCATAACTCGTTTGAATGAATCAGAACGAGTATTGGGAGGAATGTATATGTTAAAAATTACTACTCCTTTATATCCAGACTGCAATAGATTAGACGAGGAGATACGTAGTTTAGTGCCAATAATATCAATGCCTGAACAGTCAAAGCTAATGTCAAGTTTTTGTGCTGGAATATTTTTAGGGATAGCAATTAAAACACCACCTCCTCTGGTACGGTTAGTTCTATCGCATCTAAATGATTGATAGTTGTCACCAAAAATCATTTAGTTAGTAATAATGTAGATAAGCTTAGTTGCTGAGGGCAGATATTTCACTTAATGTATTTTTTTCCTTCTTTTGGGTGTGTTTTTTCTTTCCCTCAAATTCGGCAAATACTTATGAAACAACCCAATACAATAATAGAACAAGTAAACAACTTTATAAATTTAGGAAACAATATACTGTTGAATGATTACGAAAAACATGTTTAGTAAAATTTAATAAAATATAATAAATTAAATGGAATTTTAAGAAGAAACTTTGGAAAACACATGAGAAAGGAAATACAAATTAGGATCCATAAGGCAATATCAAAACCAGCTCTCCTAAAAGGCAGTGAATGTTGGACTATACGTCAAAATGATAAAAGACGGATCATTACTTCACAAATGAGATTCATTAAGAGATGGAAGGTAGAAGAGATGATAACTGAAATCCAAAGGTACCAATATAAATAGAGACAACATGTTCTTAGGATGCTGTAAAATACTCGACTACAAACCCCGAGGCAAAAGAGGTATAGGAAGACCTCATCGCAGATGGACGGACCAGTTTTATATGTAATTACAGAACGTGAACAACCCAAAAGCGAATTGGAAGAAGATCTGTAGTTTGAAAACTTAAAAACAGAATAGCCATAGACGGCTAATTAGGGTACTTCTGCTATACAAGTTTAAATCTGGCCATAACGCTGCTGAACCAACACGAGACATTTGTCTTGCGAAAGGGGAAGGCTCCGTGGAGCGCAACCTAATTCTTCAAGAAATTTCGCTCAGGTCACAATGATCTCTACGATCAGCCAATTCGCAAACCATGGAATCCGAAGCTGTTGGTTATGCGCATAGCTACAATCCTCTGGTTTCTCTCATGCAAATGTGCATCCCCTTGTTGGGCTAGGTAGTGGGTGCGGAGTCAGAGAGTGGAAGTTTACTTTACTAAGAAAAATACAAACAAAACAATAATACAAACGAAGAGAGAAAGATTCGAATCTTATAATTATTATGGAGATAGAAAATGAGAGATCATTTAGCCAATTTTCACCATTTTCCCCATATTCACTGTTAAGCAGATTGTTAACAAAACAAGGGGCTGCGAAATCGATAGATAGTCAGCCTATTAGCAACATGTTGAGCGATATCGAATCCTATGAACAAGCTTCAATCGTCACAAGATCATCATTGGTTTAAGTTAATGGTAATTAAGCCCATCCTACTCTCATGTTTTGTTGAGTAATTTTCATTTGTCGAGATATTTGAAGATTCACTGAAGATAATCTCTTCGAAGAATTAAATGAGCAAGGTGTTAGAGACATCAGACGAATCAATCTAGGAGGAGTGGGGAGATTGAATCAACCCACTCCTACATAGCAATATAAAGGAAATATCCTTCCTGAATCGATGAAATTTGAATATTTGCTGGCTCGGGTTAGGCTAATCTGCGACCAATCTGTTACGATGCTACCAATGTTTAGGCAAGATTTGATCACACAAAACGCAGTTTGTCAGTTTCCAGCGCTTTGTGATATGTATTAGAGAAAGGGTGCAGCAATTGCAAAGATGATTATCACATCGTGTCTCGAAACTGACTGATTTGGAAAATCGAAAGGGCGATCCATCAATCCGTATTTTAGGAAGGAAACGCTTATTCCAGTCCCTTCTACGAAAGCGTCTTGAGAGAGAATAAGCCAGTAAAATTGGTAGTGATGGCCAATATGAATCAACAGTGAACTCTTTCCAAAAATCATTACCGCTAAAAAAAGTTGAACGACCCTAGCATTCATTAACATCTTAGGAAATCAAAAACCGCAAAAGCCTAAAGATTCCAATGATAGTCTCTATCCAAAAACGACAATACGACAAAACTCTCAAGTAAATTCGTATAACCAGCGAAAGAAACGAAATGATAACCCAAAAGAAGCATTTCCCCGGAATGTTCGATATGATCTCATCTTCTGAGATCGAGCTCGATATATCGGAAAATGACACGGCCAAAATGTACAAAGATAAACGACAGTGTTGACTAACTTTAATCTTACATACTTCCACTCTATTTGAACATACTATTTTAAATGTTATTTAAATTTTTGGTGTTTTTAGATGTTCATTTAATCTTCCTGTTGGATTTATTTGTCTTTTCTTGTCATTTTTATGCTGATGTATCGATTGTTATTTTTGCAGTTTGTCTTCTGAATTGTTTTAAATTCCTTTTTGACATGCAAATACGAAGCCTGTTCAAATAAAGACCGGGCATCAGGCAGAGCGAACGAACCATTCCACTGATTGAGCTCCTGTAAGTAGCGCAACCTAGTGGCAGCCTTTGGTAAAATATTTGGTGCATTATTCCACCTTTATCTGTTGGCGATCTACAACTGCCAAAGTAACTTCATGCAGTCATCATTCTGTTAAATCAAGATGGGCTGAGCTATGGAAAAAGCTGAGCTGGGTCCAAAATTTTTCACGAAACGCACCAACGCACCAAGTCACTCGACAACGCACAAGGACAACACACCAATTCACTTGACAACACATCAAGTCACTCGTATCTATTGTTTGGGCAATTTTTGGCCGCTAAAGAAGTGGCCGTTTTTCCCCACCCTCTGTACTCTCCAGACTTTGCCGCAGCAGACGTTTTCCTCTTTAAATGTTGAAAAAAAAGACCTTAAAGACCACCTTAAAAAGACCTAGTTTTCAAAATGTAGATAAGATTAAATAGAATTCGTAGAATCAACTCTGCACTATCCCAAAAAACGATTACCAGGGAGCATTCCAACAGTGGCAGAAACGATGAAAGTGGTGAACTGTAAACAAGGGGAAGTACTTTGAAGGAGACAACCATGTACACAGGGTGGGCGGAAATGAAATGAAACAAATGTAAATATGTCTTGCTTGCGATGTAACGTCCACCAAAGGTAATGGATATGCAAATTACATTCGTCTATATAAGAAGATTCAGACGTGTTAGGTTCAGCAGTCAGGAAGATAATGCCGCGCACTAAAGTGTCAGACATTGTGAGGGGACGTGTTTTGGAACTTTTACAGCTGAAATGGTCCACATCAATGATAATTCGTGAGCTTAAACGTTCTAACGAACATGTAAGTGCAAATACCATCCCTAGAATTAGAAATGAAAGGAGGAAAGTGGCTCAGTCACAGCCGAAGAGGAAAATGACTCGTCGTATGGCGGGTCCAAGAACTGTGTCAAGGGACAAGTTAAAGAAACTCAAAAGAATGCTAGAAAGTGAGAACCCACCAAGTCAGCGTGAAATGAGCCGCAAGTTGGGACTCCCGAGATCGACTGTGCGATACCATATTTCAAGTACATTTAATATGGTGCTTAGGAGAAAGAGAAAAGCCCATTGCCTAACAGAGGCCAACATTGCAAAGAGGCGTCAAAGAAGTTGGCCGCTGTACAAATTCCTGCAGAAAAATTTGAGACACGTTGTTACGACTGACGAAGCATGGTTCTATTTATCATCCTGCAATGGTAGACGGCGCGTTTACTACCGAACGAGAAGCGCACGTCATACGCGAACATGTGTGACCAGAAAGCCGACACATTCATGTAGTTTCATGGTATGGACTGGAGTCTCTTATCATGGGAAGACACGTCTACGCATTATTAGCCCAGGAGCAAAGATAAATTCAGAGTAATATATCCGGAACGTTTTGCAACCGTTTCTGCGATGTAATGCGCCTAAACTTATGCCACATGGAACCGTTATCCTGCATCAGGATTCAGCACCTGCTCATGCCTCTCTCAAGACCATTGACTTCTCGAAGACCTAGCAAACTCGGTTCATAACACCTGAAATGTGGATGCCGCAGTCGCCCGACGTGGCCCCTATGGATTATTTCGTATGGGGATACCTGAAGCAGCAATTATGGAAGCGGAAAGTTACTACTGTCAGTGGCCTTAAAAAGCATTAAAACAGGAGTGGCAGTGTTTGCCTCAACATCTGATCCAAAAAGCGTTGGATGCTTGGCCAAATAGTTGCAGACAAGTGTATTATAATGAAGGAAAGCAAATTGAACAGTTTGATTAATGTAGCACAAGAAATAAACCTATTGTAAATTATCAAATGTGTTTCATTTCATTTCCGCCCACCCTCTTTATAATGAAATTCAGTTCATAAAGTTAGAATGTCAGAAGTTCAGTCTTTGTTTGAACAGATCTCATATTGCATACAGGGCGCAAATCTTCCTTGATGTTGAAGCGTTCATAATTCCAACCAATCAAGCAAAATATAAAATGTTATTATCTTCCCACCAGCTGCAAATTGCTTTGAATTAAAATTTCTTCAAAAGTACTATCTAATCTGCATTAACGTATTAAATGTATACCCTGGATTATACGTATAAAGACAAAAAGTTATTCTCCCATTGAAAAGCTTTCAATAACACTTACACTTAAGATTATCCTCTCAAAGCAGAGAAGCAATTCAACAAAATAAAATTTAAAGTTTGTATTTGCTTTCATAACACACATAAATAATAAAAGATGACTTCTCCTTTGTCCGAAACGTTACCTATGACAACTGCGAATGTGACCCTAAAGGTGAATGATCCAGCGCTGAAGGACGTCACCTCCCTCAAGTAGAGAACATTGTAGACGGACACGTGTGCGAAGTCGGGTGCCTGCGTACTGTTCTCAGGTTGACAAAGGCGCCACGGGTCCGGGTTTTGGTCGTACTTATCCTGCACCTCGACGAAGGCACGCGAACAGTCGTTGTTGGATTCTCCTAAAGAATCTGGCAACGAAACCCGGATACGAATTGCGTGACCCAAAGGCGCTATGAGCTTCCTGGTGAAATTGACCCCTGGTGGCGTAGAATGAGGGTAATTGAGATTGCTTATCATTCCGGAACTGTTGGCTTCCAGGGTCACGACGATCATTTCTTCCAGTCGATCAACTGCAATGAGAGAATACAACATCGACAATTTATTACATAACGCTTATTAATAGAAGTAATTTACAGATTGGCGCAAAAGTTTGGTCTCATGGGCAATTTATTTTATTTCTTTTCTCTTCAGATACATCAATCTTTACTTTTCAGATATACTGAAGGGGACCAGAAAATAATACAGGTTTTTGTTGACTAAGTTAGTGGAACAGTGTGTGCACGTAAATTAAGTATACGTACAAGTGAATTAATGTAAGTGTTTTGCCTCCATATTTTCATAACAAAGCGAGTGACATAAAACACGAGAAAAGTAATGTTTGTCATTGTATGGTGTAGGAATTTCAAAAGGGGAACAACACGTCTGTGGCCACAAAAACATTTTCGCTGTTTATCCGAACACATTAATGTCCGCAAGTGCCAGAGTTGCTTTGCCAAATTTCGCTCGGGCGATTTTGACGTTTTTGATGTCCGTCAAGCAAAAAGGCCATTGAAGTTGGACAATGACCTGCTGAGTGCAAAATCATCGTCAAATCGGTAAAGAACTATCCAAACATCTTATACATCTTGGTCTACTGCTCAAGAGAAACAGACAAGGAAGTTCAATAGATAAGGAGTTTGGATGCTACCAACAAAGCCCTCACTCGGCAAGGTAGCATCCGCAAAAGATCAGATGCTTTGGCTGGGAAATTCTGCCCCTCCACGTTATTCCCCTGATATTGCAACTTCTGATTACCATTTCGTCAGATCTCTGTAGCAATTCCTTGTCGGAAAAGATTCTAAAATATTGAAGTGTGAAATCAGGGCCCCTCGGACTTTACATCACAGGCAACGTTTTTTCAGACCCCTCATTGAAAGTTTTGGTTTTACAATGAGCAAGTGTTAATTATGACAATGATGGTAATTATATAATTGATTAAGAAACAAATTTTCAGTGTTTTATTAGACTTTTTAGCTTAAATCTACTTATAACACTAGGCAACACCAAAAATGTTTCGGGCTCAAAAATAGTTATTTCCGAAGTATTTTGTCTCGCTGAACACGGAAATCACCATGAAAGGTCGAGATTAGCTCTTGTTTTCAAGATACAGAACCACCGTGGATGCAATATGTCTCTGAAAATTCATTTCCTCCACTCCCATCTTGATTTTTTCCCTAAAAACTATGGAGCTGTAAGCGATAAGCACGGTGAAAGGTTTCACCAAGATATCTCTGAAATGGAACACAGATATCAGGGTCTTTGGGATGTGTCAATGCTCGCCGACTACTGCTGGACTGTTACAAGAGATGCTCCGGCTTTGGCATACAAGAGGCAATCCAAAAGGAAACGTTTGCAGGAATAGGTTAAAAACAACTGCTCCTTTCTTAAAAATGAACATTGTTTAATGAAACATGACCTATTGTATTATATTCATTACACAGAAATTTTTTTTTCTTCAATTTACCTTTAAATCGATGGGTAGGCTGTTGTGTATCTTGGAAACAAGAGCTAATAAAAAAATTTCATGCACATATTCGTTTTTCTCGACCCAAAATTAGCAAGAATTGACTATTTAGAACCAGGAAACAGACAAAAAGCTTAATTTTGTTGCCTAGTGTAATCTAACAGACAAATCATGAGAATTGTTCTTCTGAAATAGATCACGTGGTCATGATGTCCTTCATCAAGCCAATCAGCTACCATACCTCATTGCACAGGTCCTTTATTTATCATTCATATTTTCTGTTAAAAGTGCGCTTTGATCGCCACATGCTCAAGCAACATGTCACACAATTCAATATTATGAAACTTCTGAGGAAAATTATTTTCGCTTCATTGCAAAAAAGCCCTTTTAAGGGCCACCAATTTAACAATAATTCATTTAACAGCGGTTTCAGAGCGAGGCTATATTTTACCTCAGTTGGTTTCCATGGTAACACAATGATTGACAATTCTCATGATTGGCTGGTAGGACTATTTAAGATCTCTTGGCCTGTACGTTATTAGTCCGCCGTTTACACGATAACTTGAAAACAGAGTAACTATTTAAATTTTTTGTTCAGCAACATGATCATCAAGGTCTTAGATCGGCTATATCAACTTTTCAGTTTCTGGATCCCTTCACGTCAATTGCATGTGCTCTGACAGCGTTAAGAATACTAGGATGAGGCTTGTGATGAGTAGTGACGAGTCTTGAATGAAAAAATGTTACTTTCTATTTATCGTTTAAGCATTGTTGACTTGGGCTTGGAATACGCGCTCGTTACGATTGCCTTGTAGAAGACCTTTAGCTGAAATTTAAATTCTGAAATTTAAAATTACTTCTCTTTTACGCTTAAAGCTCCTTCTTGTAATATTTGCAATATTTTCTTTTCTTTTATAAAACAATATTACTTTTTGGTCCCCACCCAATGATATTGCATAATAGCTTAATACTTTTTCTAAATTTATTACCAATAGATGAACTTAGAGATTCTTCTGAAATATGAAATAAAGGTACGTTCACAAAGACGCAGTACATGCGGATACGTGCAGAAGCGGCAGTGCGGTAGCCAATCATATTCATTCCGCGTCTGCCGCTTCTAAGGCTGCTTCTAAAAACTCTCTCCAGTCGCGATCGAGCGTAAACGTTCATGATCAACGCGAGCACTGCATCTAAAAATGACAGAGCGCTCGTCACTGGCGCCTCTAAAAACTCCCCGATCTCATCGTCGTGTTGGGAACGCTCAGGATCAAAGTGATCACTTCGCGTTGCCTCGCTCACTTTCACTGCTTTCGTTTTCATAACTTTCGCAATAATGGCCGACAATGAAAGCATATCCCACCTCGAAGTCCGTTTCCAATGCGGTTTATAGTTTTGTAATGAATCTGAAGGCACAGAACAGGTCAAGATACACGGCAGGGGCGAAGGAGCTGAAGATAAAAGCGAAGATTGTTTTATATATTTTAATTTTTTAATTTTCCTCTTAGGTTTCGAATTTTCTTTAAAGTTTCGTTTTATCGTACGTGCACTCTCGTACGTAGATTTTTTAACACTCTCGTATTTATTGTCATAAAAGAATAAATGCATTGAAATCTAATAATAATAATGGACAATAAAAATAAATAAATACGATTAAAACAGAAAGTTTGAAAGCGTAACGAGTTTCTGTGGCGGTTACATCTTATTTACTGATCGGGCTGTTATCTCGTTGCCCTTGGCGCTATCAAAAAATTTCATGAGCGGGTGAATAGAGCGGGCGCGATCAGGGGTAAACGATCAGGTGATTGAAAATGAGCGCTCGAGTGCTTTTAGAAGCACCCTAAGCCGGATCTGAGATCGTTTGGAGTCAACTTTTTCCTAAAAGGTACATGCGGCGAGAACGGCAAGGTTGTCACGTGAATTCTTTCTACCAATCAGCTTGAGAGTGCCAAAATGGAAGCATTGGAAGGAGTGGGAAGTGCTCTGACGCTGAAATAAAGCTAATAGAAGTATATCTTCATCTATATCCGATGAAATAATATTTGACAGAAATATTCCGACACCTAATAAAAAACAACAAACACGTTCATCATAAAAATTTGCCAGTAATGGAGACCGATTGTTTACTTTTAACAGGATGTACTTGTTCTGTGCATGCACTGCCTCTAGTGGCAGTATTTAGAAACGTCATGCGGAAAGCTTGAATTACCGCGTGTTTGTGAACAGGAGAGGGATTGACGCATCGCATCGCAGCTGTTTGCTTCCGTATGTACCGCGTCTTTGTGAACGTACCTTTAGGATCCTCACCAAATATCATACAGATACCTTAAGAAAGTTCAGGTATCCATTGCGTAAGGCATTGCTTAGAAGCCGAAAAACAATAATTCGAGCATTTAATATAATTTGCGAGAAAATTCAATAAAATTGCATACTTTTTTTATTTCTTAGGATCCAAGCATTTCCGCCAACCTGTATATTCATAAATAATGTTTATCTAATTGTACGATGTCATAGTTAGTTATCGAAGAGTTTCAGTCTTAACTTTGTGTTATTGATAGTGTAGTTACGAGGGCATGCTGAAAAGTAATGCCTCCTAATTTTTTATGTTACTGTTAATATCGTTCGGAATACCAGCTATCATATATTCCGCCCAAATAGCTTTCCGGCTTCACTGACGAAGTTTCGTTCATCTGGCGCTAGAGAGCTCTGAATTGTAGCCAGAAACATGGAGGCGTGTACACCACGATGTTAGTGCGCATGAAGTAGCGACTGTAATTGCTGAAAATGTGGAACCAATAGACATCCATCGGAGACCGAAGGCTGTTTATGGCGATCAATGTGTCGACGTCCGTACTGTGGGATGCTGGTCTGTTCGTGCTCGCAATGAGCCTGGTGCAACTCTCAACTTGTATAATAAAAGATGAAGTGGAAGGCAGCGTACCGTAACTGATAACGCTCATCGGAATCGTGTCAATGAACTCTTTAGAACTGGGATTCCGGAAACTTTGTGCACGATGGGTTCCACCAATGCTCCTTTCTGACATGAAACTGAAGAGATTGGTCATTATCCAACAATTGTTTCTAACCCAGGTGACGAAAGCTAGGTACACCATTTCGATTCCGAAAGCAAGAGATTATTATTGAAGTTCCGCCACAAAGGATCACCTCTGCCAAGGCGTACCATCAGCAGGCAAACTCGTGGTTACAGTTTTCTGGAATATTCCAGGTGTGGTGCACATAAGAGTTCATGCCTAAAGCAACTATCATAAAGTCTGTAAAGATTGTGTGAAACCCTGAAAAACTTAATGTACGAATTCGAAGAGTTCGTTTACATATGAAGCAGCTCCTCCTACAGCATGACAACGCTCGTCCACACACCAGTGAAATGACAAGACAAATTCATCGTCTTAGTTTCACTGTTGTTGATCATTCACCATACAGTTCCGATCTGGCGTAATCCGATTTTCATCTATTCCCAAAACTTAAAGAGCACTTAAGAGGGCATCGATTTGATTCTGATGATGCAGTGCAAAAATAGAAGTGAGCCTGTGCTTTTGTAATCAAAGTGAAACAATCTACAGTGACGATATCAAGAAACAGGTCACCCGTTGAGAAATGGGAAAATAATGGGGAAAAACGCGAAAAATTGCTCCAGTAGATGGCGCCAGTGTACCGAGCACTCTATTCCTAGGGCAAAAACAAGGCGTGAAATTTCAACAAGGGAACGAAAAATTGATTTGATTGAGAGGTATTGTTTGATATTTGGGCTAAGGCCTAGCGTTCACACACTCCCGACTGTTTTCCAGGTTCGATGATTTATTATTATTATTATACAATATTTCTACAATCCACACACTCATTTTGCACATGGCACTTTGGTACTCTTTTCTGTTTCTGTTTTAGATTAGAAAATTATGAAAGAAACAACAATTTCAAAACAATCCTAACTCTTCCTGAACGTATTTGACAATGAACAAATGACAGTGGCCTTTCAAAACAGTTTCTAATGAACACATGACACATCTAAAAACATTAACGTACAGTAATGTAGTACATTACATGCAATTTAGAATGGCAGTAGACAATCAACATAGTAATGACATTAAACTATTGAAAAAGGAAAGCAACTTTATGCAGCTAACAAAATAGAAGCATGCAGCAGATATCTACTTTAGTGGCATAGTTGCAGCAGTTATGAAAAAAAAAGTAAGAAAATTTAGTGTATTAGATAATCATGTTGAATAGCTACTGTCCATTTTAAAGCTAGTCCTTTATCCTTCGGAAATTTATGTCCTCCAGTTCTGTTTTTACATAATGGAACACAACGGTCTCGTGTCATCGTAGAAAAATAGAATGTGTGAGCCTGAGTAGAGTGCTTGTTACTATGACGCCGCCCTGGTGAGCTGGGTCAGAAACGCTCAGCGTTTTTCCCCATTGAGTAGTTATAAAGAGGTAAGTTTGTAAACGTTACCACTTTTTATTTTACTCAAATAAGTATACCCATTTTCAAATAAAAGCATTAGGAGGAATTACTTTTCACTATGCCCTCATAGAATAAAAGACCAGTTTCGAAAATTAAATTTATCGTCATCATCATCTTACGTTACAGTCTGAGCATCACCAATCCGAAACTCTGATGATCGAAAACGCCTTTTGCGAAATATGCGAAAAGGTCTGGAAACTGAGAGTTCTGGTGCGCTATGTTGATTAAATATTTTACGATCTAGTTCATTTACTGATTAAAAAACACAGATTACAGCAATAAAAATTATTTTTCATCACTGTAGCATATTTTTTTATTTTATAATTTTATAAATAAACATTTAATCACTGTCCAGTGTTCAAACTTTAATTAATTTTCAATAATTTTATTTTATTCCAAACTCAGAAAGCTTGAGATTGGAATAAACACAAAGAAACATTTGAAGTGAAGTATAAATAGAAAAGCTGATTACTTACCAGCTTTGAATATGGCTGAATAGCCCGGGTAGGTAAATTCCTTATCCGAGTGAAAGCGAAGGCGAAGATTGTTGCCGTAGGTGAGAAAGTGAGGTTGGTCGTGCTCACCACACAGAACTATTTCCTGATTGTCACGTCCAAGTGTCGCCGAGAGGTAATCGTTGTCACAGTGTCTATCTCGGAGGCCGGGTGAGCCCACGCTGAACGAGTCGAATTGGATCCAGATCCTCTTATCCCTCGTCACTGTCAGCTCAGTGACACATTCGAGATCGTTGATGTAGTGCTGTGGGAAATTGACGCTCTCTAGCGTTCCTGCTGCCAGGTTAATGATATGAGACGGACAGGAAGAAACGTCGACTGCGCTCCACGTGGCATCGAAACCTATACCCGTGATGGTGTAATCCGAATGGAAAGTGGCAAATAACTCGTTATCTGTTGTTACGTAATCAAACCTGAAAAAAATATAAACATTTAAGTAATAAAAATTGCATTAAGACACTGATATCAATAGTGGAAAATGATTTCGAACCTCTCAAGATTAGTGGAATGTTGTCCGCAAAAGCGGATCATCTCTCCATCCATCGTGCTCTGAAATCCCACATAGTCGTAAAGACAATTTTCTTGCCATTCAAGATCTAGGTGAAGGAATTGGACTAGAATTCTTGTTCTCGAAGGACCCCTGATGTGCACCGTGTACTCGAGATTATTAGCATAACCATGAGGATAGTTAGGAGACGTCAAATTGCCTCTGTCACGATCCTTGATGGTTTTATTCAAATTCTCTTTTATCACTGGAAAGTATAAACAAAATTTAAAATATTAATCATTATAATGAATTAATCACGAATATAACATTCTGTTTTATGATGTATAATGGATGCAGAATTTTAAAGAGCGAGAATAAAATGGAGTTTCTAATTACTGAATTGATTCACACGCTTAATCAAATGCTAAATTAAAACGAAGTTCTCGAAGAAAGATTAAATTCTGATGATTCCGGGTTTTTTAATTCCAGCAGAAAGACTTATTTACCATCGCTTTCTGATGGAATGTATAAAGATCGTACAAATGAAAACGAAAATTTTTGTGGGGAAAAAAAGACGACGTATAGAATCGTAAGTTTTTGTTTTCAACAATTGCGAAACCCCACATGCAAATTGAACAATAGGTTGCAAGTGTTGCATCACGTGAGAAAGAACGATAGCTCGCGCTTTGAAGCTCTGTGAGTGATCGCTTCGTCCAAACAACAAAACCCCCGAAAAAATCAAAAGCATTCGCAAACAGCACGAGGAAGGTGATTGTTGACCGTGTTTTTTGATCGCAAAGGCCCTATTTTACTGGACTTTCTTGAAAAGGGCACCACAGTTAACGCAGCACGATATGGGGAAACACTGAAGGCACTGCGCGCGGCCATCAAATGCAAGCGTCCTGAACTTCTTACAGAAGGAGTGCTTCTTCTCCACGACAACGCGTGTCCTCACACCTCGAAAGCAACGGTAGACCTCATCAAAAAGTTTAACTAGGAAGCAATGCAGCATCCACCTTACAGCCCTGACTTATCCCCATGTGACTTTCACGTGTTTGGGAATCTCAAGAAACATCTGAAAGGCCGCAGGTTTCAGTCGGACGATGAAGTGAAGGAAGAGGTTTTGGAATGGTTCCACACGCAACCGAAAGACTTCTTCCATAAAGGAATTACACGCCTTGTTACACTGTGGGATAAATGCTTTAACGCATTTGGAGAGTATTTTTAAATTTCTTGTACACTACTGTTTATAAAAATCGCAACACCCTGATGGATTAGCCCAATCTGCATTAAATTTGGAGCATTTGCATATCATGGGTCAGAAAAGAAACCAGTAGATTTTCAGGCCAATACAATGCGTTTTATTGTCACATTAGTATCGGGTGAAACCACCGTGGGATGCAATTACAGCCTCTAAACGTCGTAGCATTGAGTCAAACAAGCTCTGAATAAGGGCCTGGGGAATGTCCTGCCATGCTCTGTCTACACGGGTATACAGTTCATCCACAGTTGCTGCTGCAGGAGTCTGACGAGCCAATCGATGAGCAACCCTGTCCCACACATGTTCGATTGGGGACATGTCTGGTGAACGAGCAGGCCAGGGGAACAAGGGCGTCTGATGTGCTTGGAAAAAGGCGAGGACATTCCTGGCCACATGCGGTCGGGCATTGTCCTGTTGGAATACAGCGCCTGGAAGGTTCTGCAGGAAGGGGATGACCTCGGGTTGCACAACTTCCCTGATGTACCGGTCACTGTTCAGATTGCCATGAATTCTGATCAGACGGGAACGGCCATGGTAACTGATTGCACCCTACACCATCACCCCTGGCGTTTGTCCTGAATGACGCTGCAGGATGCATTCTGGAAGGTCGCGCTCGCCACGATGTCTTCTGACTCGTATCCTGCCGTCATGGTGCTGCAAGTTAAACCTTGACTCATCCGAAAACACAACTTGTTGCCATTCAGCTTACCACTGTTGGTGTTGATGGGCCCATTGCAACCTGAGGCGCCGGTGGTTTTGAGTCAAAGGAATCCGCAACAATGGTACTCGTGCCATCAATCCTCTGGAAATCAAACGGCGTCGTACAGTGCTAGCAGACATTGTCCTGCCTACTGTAGCACCCCACTGTTGTGCTAACACTGTGGAAGTGGCTGTACGATCTGCTACACACATGCGATAGAGGTGTCTGTCATCTCGCGGTGTCGTCGTGCTGGGTCTTCCTGAGCCTGGTCTTCGGTGTGCCTTGTTCTCTTCGCTCCACTGCCTCCATGCACGCATAATTGTCGTTGCATTACGTCCTACACGAGCAGCAATGTCACGATACGACCATCCCGCTTCACGCAGACCAATTATGCGTCCTTTTTCAAAGTCTGTCAGCTGTTGATATGGTACCCTTCGTCGTCGTCGAGGCATGGTGTTCTTTCAAGCAATTACTCTGAAAATCTAATCATTTATACTCTGACCCATTGTATGCAAATATTGCAAATTGCATATGGATTAGACCATTCCATCAGGGTGTTGCGATTTTTATAAACAGTAGTGTATATACTTTGGATAAAATAAATAATTTAAGTTTTCATCTGTACGACCCTTATAATTTTTTCGTCTTACCGTGTTCCTCTGAAATTTGGTGAAAAAAAATTACTTGCTATGTGGCAAGCAAGAAGGAGGTCGAGTGGAATTTAAGCTCAAAGATTGTGGAAGTGAGCTTTTGCAAGGCCGAAAGAGATAGTTTTATGCCTGTCTCTTGGCTTTTGTAAGATAAACTTGGAGCAGCATGGGAAAGTGTATGGACTGTGAATCTAGCAACACTTCCATTATATGGAGTGGCTTGGTGCATTTTCGGATAGTTGACGAACGTTTAACTAAGGAATGCAGGGCTTCGTTCTACTGAGGTTTCGCAAGAGCACAGCGTAGCCTATGGAGTATCCTCATTTGGTCTAGCAGGATATTTTCAAGGAGATATCGGGTGCGCCATCGGACTTGAACATTATCAGTTATCGTTTTCATATCATGGATTTCTCAAGGGCGCCTAGTAAAAGTTATATTTGTTTTCTCGCCACATCCGTGCCACTGAACTTAGAAAATTACTTCTGAGTGTTCTTCGAAGTAGCTCCGCTAGAATTAAATAAGTTGTTGTTCTTCAAATAATTTTATGCATTTAACAGTACTACTTTTTACATATTAGTTAACTGTTAGTGCTATCCAGCTTACAGTTAATTGTACTGTAGTGATAAGATTTGTGTGTTATGATTTCATCCGGCGGACACAGTTTATCATACTTTCATAATTATATTTGCCGTTTAAGGGGGAGACCGTGGTCTAGGGGGCTTTCGCAGAGCAAGCCAGCTCTGTGAAGTTAAGCATCGCCTAGCACGGCTAGTCACTGGATGGGTGGCATCCGATCTTTACCCCTCCGTGCTTCGGAGGGCACGTAAAGCCGTCCGTCCCGGCTGCTGCTTAAATGCCGTCGTTATAAATGCGGAAGGCAAGGGGAAACCACCGCATTTACTTATCCCAAGAAATCTCCTGATGGCCATAGTCAGGAGGGCGAACCATCCTACGGGTTGAATACACCAAACACACACATTACCGTTTACTTTGTAAGTTTCAAGTACAGAATTAAAGTCGTGTTAGTGTTATTTTCCAATCGGCCTTCCAATCCCTTACTTATGGGCACCTTTTCTTATCAACTTCCCGCACACGTGACACCATTGCATAAAGGATAAAGAGTTAGTCCTATTTGCCATTAAGGATAAAGAGCTATTCCCCAGAAGTTGAGAGTATAATGAGATACTGTAACTAATTAAGCAAAAGCTTCTGAATGTAACGACACTTTGACCATTAAAGTCCGTCAACTCTATCAAAAGTGGAAATTAATTATTTTTTTTTTGGAAAATCGATAAAATCGCCTCAAACTGCAGCAATATTGATGTTTTTTCGATCCCAATTTCGGAGTTGTTCCGCAAATTTCCGCAAAACCGCTTGCGTTCAAAAGCGTCCGACTTCCGGCAAATCGCAAAAAAGCACTTCCTGCCATAGACAACAATGTTAATTTCAACTCGACCAAATTTCTGATAGAGCTGATGGACTTTAATGGTCAAGGTGTCGTTACGTTCAGAAGCTTAATTAGTTACAGTGTCTCATTATACTCTCAACTTGTGGGGGAATCCCAATGGCAAAGGGGAATAGCTCTTTCTGAACATATTGTTTCATGTATTTTTTATTGCATGCCTGATTTAGTTTTTCAAGTAACCGTCAGATTTGCTGATATTTGTTAGAACACTCCTGTGAGCGTTTTAAAATCGTAATCCATCTTCTAAATACAGACAGCGCGCCAGAAATCGCACATGCCAGCAAATATGTGCCCTACATACGCCAACTCGTGGCGCGCAGACTATAGGTCGTCGAGCTTTTTTGTCATATAAAGGATGAAGGTAGAAACAATCCAAGAAAAGTAAATTAAAATCCTTGTAGTTTGAACGCGATCTCTGGCTAAGAAAAGCTAAATATATACATCTATGTACGTATATTTGAAATCTGTGCATAATGAACAGAAAAACCAGAACTTTTTTCTCCAGGAAAAGTAGAACAGTTTTTTTATAATATAGTCAGAAGACAAACCTTTGTATAACTGTACATGTATTTTGGGGGGAAGGGCAAGAATATCTCCCATTGGTTAAGCGAAAGGGATATTAACGACTCTTAGACAAGGTTAAAACTTATGGGCTAATGTAACAAGAGTAAACCTCTTGCCAATAGGGGAAGGAGAAGTAAACTAAAACAAAAGTTAAATAATAAAGATAAAGAAAGAAAAAAATAAAATTGCAGTAGAGTCTGTCTATAAGAGCCGCACAGGAAGGAAATTAGATAAATAAATAAGAATTATATGAAAGGCCAAATGGTAAATGAAAAACACAGAAAGAATTATATGCAAGGAAAAAGAAAGGACACAGCAAAACAAAATCAATTCCATAAATCAAAGAGAAATGAGTTTGAGATCGGACCGTTGTCCATAGTTAATAATTTTTCAGAATCCCTTTTGTATATTTCTATATTCTCATAGCTGTCTAGTTGATTTTTTGAATTGACAACCTAACTAACTTTAAAATATCTGACTAGTTTCCAAAATTTGTTTGGTGATGCTCGATCTGTCCGACCCGAGCTAAATGAGCTAAATGCTCTTTCCACCTTTTAATAATATTTCTAGAGCTCTGCCCAACATAGATTTTCTCACTAAAATCACATTGAAATAGATTCTACTGCATTTTATTTTCTTTCTTTCTTTATCTTTATTATTTAATTTTTGTTTCAGCTTGCTTCCTCTCCCCCTACTGGCAAGGTGTTTCCTCTTGTTTCATTGGCCCATTGTTTTAACCTTGTCCATGAGTCGTTAATATCTCTTAATGTTTTACCTTCTTCTTTCTTCTTTCTCTTCACTTTTGTCTTTCCGCTGAAAATGGGTACCTGGTACCCGAAATACGTATCCGGTATTTCAATTTAATTCCTTGTGGGTTAGATGGTTTAGTTGGTTGGTTTATTAGAATTTTTGGCGTCGACTACTAGGGTCATTTTGCGCCTTTTACACAAGTTATATCTGTACGCAGCCCGGGATAAACACAAACATCCATACCCACGACCAGGTGGACTCGAGAAATAGAAAGCCTACGCTTTAGCCCTCTCGGCCGCCTGTTCGGCCCTAGTGGATTAGAGGTTTTCCCTTTTTTGGTTATTCCATTCTACAGTGTTTTCTAATTTTTTGTTTTGATATACACTCCTTTGCAATGAAATTGCCCCAACAACAAGGAGTTATCCGACCATATTCATATTTAGTGGGGGGGGGGTGCGTTTATCTCCGACTAGTAAACGATTAGATGCATGCTCACAGGACATGACCATTTGGGTTGAAACAGGGTGTCCGGGAAAGGTGTGCAAAGTACAAGGGCGCAACGAATTAGGGGCGCTAAAGAGCTAAATTGAAAGGGCGCTAAAAATCTAATTGAAGGGGCGCTAAAAAGCTAAAAATGAAAAATGAACAAGGGCGCTAAAAAGCTAGCTATGCCACTGTGTCCGGGTGTTTGTATAGGCTCATCAGTTGACACCTGTGCGAGACGTTCCATGCAGTAGGGAGGAAGCAACTGCCAGTGAACGTACATTACTGTAATCCGCACAACGGTCTCAATGCCGCGACGACGACAACGACGCCGTTCACGCAATTAACGGACTTTGAACGAGGTCGGATTAGTGCCTCTCCGAGGCTAGATGGTCAACCAGACGGATGGTCCATTTGTCGCGGAACGCACGGAGGGTAGGCCGATGTTGGAGGCAATGGCGAGAGGAAGGCACACATGCCAGAAGACCAGGCTCTGGGGCCCGCAGAAGCACGTCAGCTCGTACCGATAGGCGGATACTGCGAACAGCGCTAGCGGACAGAACCATCACCCTGCGGCAACTGCGCGACAATATCACTATTCCTGGTACTGCTCCAATGTCAATAGCGACAATAGCAATGTCTGCCAGGCGTCCATTGTTGTGTCTTCCTTTGATACCTGAGCACCGCGCGATACGACTGCAATGGTGTCTAAAACGAGTGGGCTGGCGAATGGAATGGCGCCCGGTGGTCTTCAGCGACGAATCCCGCTTTTGTTTGGACACCGATAACACACGCGGACGTGTGTGGCGCAGACCATTGGAATGTGCCAATGAACAATGCATCCGGTATCGCCATCGTGGACCAACACCCGGGATCCATCGGCTACGACACCAGAACACCTTTAGTCACCAACCAAGGCACCCTGACAGCAGTATAGTACGTCACAGACATTCTGCAGCCCGTACTACTGCCCTTTCTACACACTATACCCGGGGCAGTCTTTCAGCAGAATAACGCCAGATCGCACACGGCAAACATGAGCATGGCATGTCTGCATGATGTCAACTGCCTGCCATGGCCCGCGAGGTCCCCAGACCTATCGCCAATTGAGCACGTGCGGGACATGGTGGGACGACGTTTACGATACGTTTACGTTCACCCCGCAATCTTCATGACCTGACACAGCAGGTTCACCAGGCCTGGGCAGACGTACCCCAAGATGACATTCGCCACTTGTATGATCACCTACACCTGCGGCTGGAACAATGCATCGCCGTTAGAGGGGTGCCACAACCTACTGATGCCGCTTTCCGTTGGGAAACCCTGTACAAACGAGTGCACGTCTTGGCTCCATAACGTAATAAAGGTGTGTTCAGATGTATCTCTCGCTGCATACCTACTTTTGGCTCATTCGGATAACTCCTTGTGGGTGGGGCAATTTCATTGCAAAGCAGTGTAAATTGAATGAATAGAGTATTCTACAGGTTCTAAAAAAATTCATGTCGGGATTTTAAATATATTTCAAGTGGAAAATCCGAAAAATCATCATCTGTTAAAAATAAATGGGGCGAATAGGAACGCAATGCCTCGTTATTACATATCGAATCCCTTGTGTAGACGATGATGTAATGTCACGACGAAAACGGCATTGAAACTGCCGTAGCATCAGTGAAACATGGAATGTCATACCGAAAAGCTTCAGATACATCAACTGTTTTTTCAAGAATGTCAAGTGTAAGATTTTGAAAAAAAAAAAGAACTGGTGCTTGGTGAGCAGGCTGAAGAAATTATTGTCAAATCCTATCTGAACAAAACAGATCGTAAAATAAAAATGTTTAAGGATTTAAATTGCAAAGTCTTTTCTACACTGACACTGGGATGCTTTATCTGAAAGCATGTGTCAGGATATAGACTATTGAAATTTAGATTCAACTTTCATTTAATTGTTCACTTAAAACAGTGCCTTATTATTTTATGAGTATTAAAAGCATTAAAAATATTAAAAACTTTAAAAATATTACTGATAACTTTTAAACATTCCTAAATATAATTTTTCATTTAAAACAGAGAGGTGTTCCTTTTTACCCCAGACCCATAGTTGAATAGGGACGCTTTTTTACTTTTAAAAAAGTACGCAATAAATTTTTTTTTAAATAATAGGTACTTGATATAACCACTATACAGGGTGTTTTTGAATTGAGTACAGATTTTTTGGGAGATGATAGAAGAGGTCCTTAGAAGTATTTTTTGTCATATGAGCAAGGGGTCCCCGCAGCTCCGTTTACTTACAATACTGCATTGAACAATCAAATGACACCGGGACGCAGTGTGCGTTGGTAGGCCTAGATTATTTTATTTTTAACAATTAACACAAGCAATGATGTACTCCGAACCAATGACGTATATTAAAGATAGACTCCGAATTCTATTGTTAACAACGGCAAAAAGTGAAGCAAATTGAGCCATGATAGTTCTGGGCAGGAGTGAGCCATGGAGTAATTAGCTGTCTGGCTGCTTTGTTTTTGAAAATTTTGGACCCGAGGAATTATTAATTCAAAACCATTATTCAAAGTTGTTCTGGGTACAACTGTACAAACAGACAAGAAAAAAGATCAGGAATCATTGTCCACAAAAATAAATCAAAAATACGTAACTAAAATGAAAATACGTTACTGAAAGACAATCGAAACGAAATTGAAATTGAAACCATGATCGAAAAATTGTTTATAAAATATAATAAAATACTTCAAATACAAAGTAAACAAAAAGATAAACTTATCACTCCGTGATCGGCGTGTGAAAGAATTATTAATCAGCTACTCTCGTGTTTAGCCATGTGTTTTCAGCCATGACAGTTCTGGGCATGGAGCTTCCCAATTTGCTTCAAGTTACAACAATAGGATTCGAAGTCTATCTTTAATATACGTCATTGCTCCGAACCCGTAGATGCCGAAGAAGAATTGGCGGCTCGTGTTGTCGCGGCAGCAGGTGACATCAGCGACCGTGCAAATCAACTGTTTCCACGCGTATATCAATCCATCATATGGCGTTGCGAATTGTGCTGTGAAGCAAATGGCGGTCATTTCGAACAATTACTGTAAAAGTCATACAGTAGATTGCTTGTGTTAATTGTTAAAAATAAAATAATCTAGGCCTACCAACGCACACTGCGTCCCGGTGTCATTTGATTGTTCAATGCAGTATTGTAAGTAAACGGAGCTGCGGGGACCCCATGCTCATATGACAAAAAATACTTCTAAGGCCCGTCGCAAATTGAGAAAGTCGCCTCTACATTTGTAGAGAGATGCTTAGTGCGCATGCCCACGGCGTGAACGAAACGCGTCACTTCCTCCTCTCTACGTTGAAAAGTAGAAGTAGAGAGCAGTAGAAAAATTTCAACTTTGGTTCTACATTTTCCTCCTTCCACTCTACATTTTCAACCAAATAAACATGGCGGCGCCTCGTAACGAAAGAGCAGGAATGTTCATGAAGGCCCCTTTCTCCTTACGACGAGTAAGGACTGTCTGGTGGGACCACGCTTTCTTTTGCGGGAATTTTGATTCGCTTTGCGTTCTTCTTCGTCTTCTAAAAAAAAACAGAATAGCAGCAAGGGCAGCAGGATCAACACAGTCGAAAGCATCCATCATGAGACACGATGGATGAGACGAATAGATCACAATGGAGCATGCGCGATCGCCACAGAAAGGTTGCCTGTAGAGACTCCAATTTGCGGCGTGCGAGCTCGCGCGCTAGCAACTTATGACGTCACGCAGATGCTCTGACGTCAAGTCGCCTCTACAAATGTAGAGGCGACTTTTTCAATTTGCGACGGGCCTAAGGACCTCTTCTATCATCTCCCAAAAAATCTGTACTCAATTCAAAAACACCCTGTATATTAAAAACAGATTTGTTTTATCTTGAAAACTGAAGAAGATATTCTAGAAAAGTGTATGAAAACCGTCCCTATCCGCCCCGTTTTGCGGTATTTACTATGTGCAACATTTTTATTAAATAATATTTATCATTCAAGATAGGGTCCGTAATGCTGTATAAAACAGTAAATAAAATATGAACCGGTCTTGATGTAAGCAATACGAAAATCTCTTAAATCTGACAAAGCATTTCGATTATCAGCGTCATCAAACAGTACTGATATGTAAGGAAGTTGTGTAAAATTTGAATTTTGTGCTAACATGTTCTCTTATGCATCCAAAACAGAAATGTTGTTGTAAATTTATTAGAGAAAAACTATTACAAGATTATAATGCAATTGAATTTACTGAATCCACTTCTTTCAATGTTCAATTAAATTAAAAAAAAAAAGTTAATTTAAATTTATGGGATCCCCTCCCTGTTAACCCATTTAATAATATGAGAAGGTAAAGTTTTTCGGAGTGCCAGATCCAGGTGGCACTTTGAGCAAATTAACAATAAGAGATGACGCGAGAGTTTCCGCGTCGAGATTAATGACTAGGGAGATTAATTGGTTAAGTCGTTCAAGAGGTACGGACTCGCGCATTAATTATACCTATAAACATTTTTTTGAGAATAAAGGGAAGAAAGAAACCTGCGCTCGGAATGCAAATGAAAGCTGAGATTTGTCTGTAGAGAAGGGTTGAGTGTGTTTGTGGTTAAAAGAAATATAAGGCTTTATGAAAGGTTCTGGAATAAGTTGAGTTCTTTCACTTACCAAGCCTTTCCTTCTTACAAATGTATCCTCCGTATTGGTCACACGCTTGGCTTTCCCAGTAAAGGCCGCTGTACTTCAGTCGTCCATTCGAGTCCTTGACGGCTTTCCACTGCGACGCCAGGCAACTCTGCTCTGACGACAACTGATGGCGACCGGACGGCAACGCCTCGTTCATCGCCGTCGCCCACTCTGGATACCAATCTAAGAAGGAAGGGGGAAGTAATCAGTCTGGAGAGTTTCCATAGAATATAATAAAAATGCTATAAACATTTCAATAACCTTAATGGTAAGATACGGTAAGAATAAATAAACTAATCAAAAATTCCCACACCCGAAACTATGAAATCTTCACGAGATCTATTGGAAGTAGATTTGATCCTTAATAGTTACTGATTAGCTTCAAGGAAATCAAATTTTTACTGCTGACGTAGGTTTATTTATGATAGTCGCATGCGGAATGTGGTTGAACAAAAATCCTAATGAATACGTAAAACTGTACTAAATATTTGTTGAATAAAATTTGTTTAAAAATCAATTTATTGAAGGAGTTTCTAGAATTTATATTTATGAGAACTCTGTTAACTTTCACAACTCGAGTGGCTATCTTCTAAATTTCTTCTGCATTCGTTTCATTTTTAAATGTTAACTTTAACAAATCCATGTTTTTATATTCTGAATATCCCCCCCCCCCCCCCATTCTCTTCCTTCTCAAGTTTTTCAACGATTTTTTTGTGTGGTTTTCTTTTAGTTTTACCTGGCGCTTTGCCATCCACAGTAAGAGCAAATTTTGGTAATCATTAAGGTTAGTTGGTATTCTACAAACAAATGCATTTTATTGGGCGAAGTTGAAGATTTTACTTTTGAATAATTCATGTGAAGAGACTGACCGAACAGAAAACAATAAAATACTCGTTTATAGCTGTGTATATAAAACTTGGAACATCAACAAATAAACTTTCATTAACCTTTCTTCAGTGGATAAATCATTCGACCAGAAATGAACGAAACTGCGTTGGAAAATTGCTTATGTATTTAAATATTCATTCGAGATTTAAAGTAAAATGAAAAACTGCCAAATCGGTCAGTTAACTCCAAACGTGCGCTCTTCTTTATCTTCACATAAAAATTTACTGCCTACTATATTCTTTTAAAGGTACAAAGTTTTTAGGAAAGTTTAATTCTGTAAAATGTATTTATTCCTCATTTGACTACACTGCAGACAGATTTTGACATTTATTTGCTTCCTAAAAAGTCACAATTCTTGAAATAATTTTGTGCGCAGATGACGAAAATGACAATGAAATGCTGGATTGGCTGTAGTTGGTGAGATATACGCAATTAAAAACATTATTCTTTAAATACATTCCAGGCAGTAGCGAAAAAGAATTTTTAGCAATAAGATTATTCGATTGGCGTCCTTTAACTCTGATACCCGATCCGGCTAAGTTACTAGAAACTTGGATCTCCAAATTTTGGTGTTTCTATGAAACTATTGCCCCTGAATGCCAACATGGGTTATATCAAAAAAAATCTACGCTTATTAATCCATTGCGAAGATTAATTATGCCATTGCGAAAACGATAGATTCTAGGAATCAATTAGATGTGTTCTATTCATTATTAATAAGGCTTTTGATTCTGTTAACTACAAAGGTCTATTATTAAAGCTCTCCTGTTTAAGTATAGCCGATTATTTATGTTTTTGGCTTTCTTCGGTGTTAGCTAGTAGAAATTTTTATTTGTATGGTAAATTAAAGATATAAAGAAATAAGGACTCTTTAACCACAACTAAAATAAGTAAAGAAAAAGAAAAACAGCTGTGGTTGTGGTTAAAGAGTCCTTATTTCTTTTTATCTTTAATAGCATTATCCACATACCTCTTTTAGTTTTGGATAGAAGTCATTTTTGTAATATTTACAACTGTGCCTTTTCTTTCGTAATTTTTTCTCTATGGTAAATGCTATAATTCTTAAATTATTGGTCGAATAATTTCTCGTGTCCCGCAAGGATCACCTCTTGGGGCTATTCTTTTTTATTTGTTTAAATAATAAATATTAAATAAAAATACAAATTAGATAAGAAAATAAGGTATAATAAACAAAAATAATTAATCTAAATCAAAATAAATTTTTATTTGTTTGTAATCGACGTTGACGTAATCGTTCAAAACTTCAGCGTTCAACTTTTGGAATATGTCGATGATATCAAAATTTATTTTGTGATTACCTGTACCGATGATAAAATATTATTGCACGCTCTATTAATATTTTTATTAATTGGTTAGACAATAAAGGATTCAGTCTAAATTTATCCAAATCATGTATCATTATAAAGCAAATAAATTTGAAACATTTTATATAGTTCAAGACAAAGTTATCCAAAAGAAAGTTTATTTAAAATTCTTTATGAAAAAATGGTAATTTAACCTCCATCTTCAACAGCGGATACGTGAATTTTCTCGCCGAATAAGTGTTATATGCAGATTTGCAATATCGTTTTTTGGAAACTCTACCAGGTGATATCCAAACTTTTTTACAGTTACCTATATGGTACACTGGTAATAATTATCTCTTTAAGAAGATTCTCACTCTTCACAACAGATTTATAAAATATATATTTAATTTACATAGTCTGAATCACTTGATTCATCAGACTGAAATTACTCGTAATTACTAATTAAATCATTAGCTTCTAAGTCTGCATGCATTTATGATGCCTCTCAAAAAGTGCCCTAGATAGCCTCTAGCGTTCGTTTGTGCAAGCAAGAAAATCGGGGCCACTTTGAACATATACTGTAAGCTCAATCGGTGTTGCATTGGTTAAAGAATATCCACTGCAAACTTGACGTCAGTTATATTTAATGGTTTTCATTTTATATGTACAGGGATTGGACAAAACAATGTGAACAACCGCTCAAAATAGGATCGTCCAAATAATCGTGACGTATGAGAAAACTCATAGAAATTTGTATGTCTCACATATTAAAATCAGTTCTCTATCTCTCCTGCGTTACATTTCAGTATATTACAAGTTGTGTTCAATTGTAGTTTGCAATAAGTGCTTCCACATCATAGACTTTGAAAGGGGGCAGATCGTTAGTGCCCGTTTAACAGTGCTTCCGTATTCCAAACAGCGACATTGCTGAACGTTTCAAGAGCAACAGTCTCCAATGTTATGAGTGCGTACCAAAATCACGGTAAGACGTCATCGGCGACAAAAGCATAGTGGGCGGAAAACATTACTGAATGACACGGACCATCGAGCACTAAGGATTGTGTCAGGTGGTGTAAATCACAGAGACCCATTTCGGTAAATCACAGAGACCAATGCTAAAGCTCGTGTCAGGTGGTGTAAAGACCATAAAGCCTGGACACCCGATGACTGGAAAAGAGTGATGTGGTCGGATGATTCATCCTTCACATTATTTCCGACGTCACACAGTGTATTATTTTATTAATCTAGGAGGACAAAATTCAAAAAATCAACTTTTTTTTTTTAAATGGATACTACTAATTATCGTGATAGAGACAACCTATAGTGTCTAAAACTAAGCTGTTAAGTCGTTACGGATGAGTCAACAGAACAAGACTGAACATATTTTTCTTTTCTTTTTCTATATGCTTTCACTTAAACTTTTACTTAGTTATATCGTAAAATACCACTAAGGTACTTTTGTATAGTTAATCTACAAACATTCAAGTATACGATGTAACAAAGTGCATTTTCGCGCTTTTGGACAAAATTTAATAATATGCTTTTTGTTTTCAGAATGAACACATCAATTCAAAAGAGATCCATTTTTGACATATGGATCAAAAGCGATAAGGCGTTGAAATTTGACGCTGTAATGCAGTTTGACCTGCAGAAAATCGGAGATGGAGAGGTCACCGAGGATCATTTACGGGTAGTTAAGTTTGCTGTGAGAGCTCTGATTCAAAAATTCGAAATTCGCTAGGCTAGAACTAATCGTAACTACAAACGCTTCCTCGACTTCAATTCTTCGTGGCTTGAAGGATTCTCTCTGTTTCCATTATTTCAGAATTTTGTCCTCCTAGAATATTAAAATAACACAGTGCGTGTCGGGGCAAATTTACGTTTGGAGAAGCCCCAAAGAAGCATAACGTCCAGACTGTCTCATTCCTATAGTAAAACACGGTGGCAAATCTGTAATGGTTTGGGGGCCATTTTTCATTTTTCAGTTGGCCCAATTACTGCCCTTATTGTCCGAATTACTGCTGACTGATATTGTGACATCTTACGCGATCAGGTCATCCCATGTCCAGATTTTTCAAGATGATAATGCACCACACACACTACCAGAACTGTGAAATCTTGATTTGAAGAGAACGATGACTAAGTGCTGCATCTTCCATGACCCGCTCAATCGCCAGATTTGAATATAATCGAACCAGTATGGTCAGTTTTGGAGAGGCAACTCAGAAGTAGATTTCCTCCTCCTTCATCTCTTCAGCAATTGGCAAATTGTTTGGTTGAAAAGTGGTACAAAATCCCAATGAAAACTATTCACGGATTGTATGAATCAATTCCAAGAAGGTTAGAAGCTGTTCTCAAGGCAAATGGAGGCCCAACACATTAATAAACGATTTGTAACTTTTCTCCGTTGTTTATATTTTTTGTAGACACCAACAACAAGGAAATATCCAACGTCATTCCAGAAATATCCAACGTCATCCACATCCCGGGATGATCGATTTCTCGCCCTAAATGCCAGACGCTATAGGCAATCCACTGCAGCGCCTCTCGCTAGCGTCTACAGGGATATCTGTTTTGAAACACACAGTATACAGGCGACTTCGTGATTTCGGGATTTATGCTAGGAGACCTATGCGATGCAATCTATTGACCATGGCTCATCGGACAGTGCGACGGACATGTGCAGCGAACATTCAACGTGGACAGAAGCACAATGGGACTTTGTCATGTTTTCGACGAATCCCGTTTCAGCCTGGAAAGCGATTCTTGATATGTTTATGCCTGTAGCCTGTAGAGAGCAAGGAATTAGATCGACACCTAGCAATATCATCAAACGGAGTCGGTTTCGGTTCGGAGGTGGTGGGGGTGATGGTTTTGGGCTGGCATCGTGGAACGTTACCGCCATCCTGACATCCTGCAACAATATGTGCGACTGCTCCGGGAAACAGTCGCACCAGAATTCTTGTATATAGAAAATAACGCCCGTCCATACAGAGACAGTATCGCGGAGGAATATCCGGAACACGAAGTCATACAGCGTTTAGATTGTCCGCCTTGTTCCCCGGATATGAATCTCATTAAGCACGCATGGGACGTCATCGGTGACGTGTTGCTTCTGTGTTACTACTGCCTAGAACTCTCCAAGAGCTGCGTTAAGTTCTGGTTCGGGAGTAGGACGCTACTATCTCAATAACTGCTGGACAATTTAGTGCGCCGTATACCATCTCAATGTGCAGCATATTGCAGGGCCCATCTGCGTTTCTATTGAACACCATCTGTGTTTCTACATGCCATAGAATGGAGATCAAAGGTGCACTGTAAAACAACCTCCGCAAAAAGGGGGCTGTTATTGACAGTTTGCTTGCAGCGGTGCTGGCACATTTTTTGTTTCCTGCATGCGTTCTGTTAGTATAGTCTACTGTATCACTCTGAAAAGTACGTCATAACATTACGCGGACCGAAATAGCCCAATCTTGTAAATCCCTTAACTTTTGAGCACGGATGCATTTATTTAATACAATTTTCATACATGTAATAGACCACATGGAGCGTCTTTAAAACGTAGACCCAATTATAACACATTGTTAATAACACATTGTGGTGATATCAGTGTTCAGTACGTTAGAATCATGAAGAAGTGGACATTTTCATACAGTCTTATGGGGCTTAATTACTGTAGTGTATTATAATAATTTTAAATATATTTGTTAATATTCTCCCGTTATGTTAATAATAATAATATAAGCTTACTATTTCATTTTAAACAGAATTTCTAAAGAATGCAAAACACAATTGTTTTGTCATATTATAGAAATTATAACGCCGAGAATAAATCCGTGCCCATAACTGATTTCTTGGAATATTTTCTTTTCTATAAAATGGTATATAAATTCGTTTTATTACGTATAAATAAAAAAAGCAACGACGTCAACGAGAAATGTCTTCACCTAGACTTCGAGATAAAAATAACAACAATATATAAATAAAATATGATGAACTCAATTCTAACGGAATTCTTTATTTAAACGTCTTATTCGCGTCAAATGAAGCAGGAAGTTTATTTACTATGTGTAAACGCTGCGTTTTATGGAAGGAGAAAGGAACCACCTGCAGTTTTGTGTGTTATTTTTATGGTCGACCATTTGCCCGATTCTTGGCACCGTGGGCGAGCAAATAAAAGTGACGCCACAAGTTTAGTGACTGAGGACACCCGACGTGAAGGAACCATTCTGGAAGCATTTTGATGGTTTACAAAATGACTATCGGCAGTTATTCTCCACATTTTCAATCAAAAACAAGGTTTGTTTACTGGATAAACAAATATAACCTTTAAAGCAATTCAGGCAAATTGCCCAGTTTATCTACATAACAGCATTAAATTACCAGTGACATCGAAACGGAAGAAATTTCTTTATCATTTAGAACACTAAAATGCATTTATATGGATCTTAAAATTCGCTAAATGAATATGAGATAAGACGGATTTGTGTACAAAAAAGCAATTGATATGATAATTTGTGAAATTTGAAAACAAGATTTACTAGTCTTTAATTAAATACTGTTGGCGGTTTTTCAATGATATTCACGGACTTCTCAAATGGCTATACATCGTTTAATCATAGATTATTGATAGTTACGCGTTACGATCTCGAAAATTCGATACCATATTTGATTTCCTTGTTTGTGAATTCTAAGTAGAAAGGAGGCAAACGGTGAATGAATGAAAGGATGAACTTTCATGAATATCACATAGTCCACAACATCCCCCGACTACGGTTCTTCTGACCTCTTCATTCTAACCAAACTTCTCTTCCACAACTCTTTAAGTTGTTCAAAAGGTGATAGTTGAATGGTGACTTATCAGGGCTGTAGGAAGGATATAGTACAACGTCATATCCTAGTGTTGTCATGCAGAAGACAGTTCTCACCGGCGAGGAGGAGTTCTTTTTTCTCGGTGCGCGCTTTGGAGAATTCTTTAAAAATCGCTGCAAGAAATCAGCAAATATAACTTCAGTTTTTTGGCGGGGTAAATTTTGTGTTTCTACTCTACACTACATGATCAAAGGAGTTGGGACACCCCAGTGAACACCTGGAGTGTTTCTCCTGGACTGGACTGGGCCCGCTCATCAAGGTGGACGGAATCCTCAATGCTGATGGCTACAGGATCATTCTGGATAACGGGGCACTTCCAGAGCTGTGGGATCACTTCGGTGATGGGCCGTTCCTCTTCCAGCACCACAATGCGCCTTGCCACAAAGCAAGATCCATATCTGACTGGTTTGACGAGATGCGGGTTGAAGAACTGGATTGGCCCGCCCAAAGTCCTGATCTCAACCCCATCGAACATCTTTGGGACGAATTGGAATGTCGTGTGAGATCCAGGATGGTTCGCCATACATCTGTCCAGGAACTGACCACGACACTCCGAGGTATGGAGGTCAATACCTGTGGACACTTACCGTAAACTTGTGGACAGTATGCCATGTAGGGTGGAGGCAGTGATAGCAGCTCGGGGTGTTCCTACACACTACTGATTGAAGCTTTTTGCGGCTTTACGGTAGAGCAACAGGTGTCCCATCTCCTTTGATCATGTAGTGTATTTTGAACTATTACTTTCCGTAGTATGATAACGAACCAATGTCTCATCCATTGAAACTCGTGCCTGCGATGTTGCAGCAACATGCTTGAAATTTGCAACCTTCTGGTCATCGGATAAATTTTTAGGCATGAGCTTGCACATACCTTAGTGAAATGAAGCTTTTCATGCTTGTGTTTACGCTGCCACATCTAACATTAAGTGTTGAAACAAGTTTACGTTTTGAAATTTTCCTATATCTCTGTATGATATTATTCTTCCGCGTGATTACGCTCAGCAGTTATTAGCCTCGATTTATGTGGCTTATTTTCGACGCGGCATCTATACTCACACTATTTAAACACGGGATAGAAAGACTCGCCATTTTATACTTGAATTTCATTTTTCTTCTGCAATGCACTGGTTTTTACAGCAAAGAACAGTGTCGATGCAATATGCCGGTATTACCAATCACACAATAACATTAATAATTTGCAATATATAAGAGCAAAACTCCTAGGGGAGAAAAGTCCTCAGATCAAATTTGCAATTATCGTTTGCGTTTTGCAATTTATGGTTTCTGAATACAAGAAGTGATTTCCAAAGTGTTTTATGCAATTATTAGCACTAATATTTATTGAAAATTGAAAATTAGACGAATTTAATAAATATTATTAACGTTGGGGAATATTTTATATACGTGAGAACTTTATCTCTTAAATTTTATTTAATTTAAAAGCCGAACACAAAATTTGAAAAAATAAACAAAACTTTCAATCAACAGAGACCATATATTAAAATTAAAATTATTAAAACAACCCTACCCCCCAAGATTCAAAACTTAACTGAGTTTGTATAACAAAGGGAAAAATACCGATGTCATAGTTATCGTTACGCAAACTCAGTTAAATATTAACCTTGGGGGGGGGGGGGGGAGGTTGTTTTAATAATTTTAATGTTTTAATTTTTTCAAAGCTTGTGTTCGGTTTTTAAATTAAATAAAATATAGGAGATAAATTTCTCATGTATATGAAAATTAGACGATTTAATCAGTAATAGTAAAATTAAGTGAGCATAAAAATAATTTAGTTATTTTTAATTATCAAGTTCTAAATTTATATTACACGTGCATTTAGGGGCAGTTTTCACTGAATGGACGAAAACAAATAATGAACGATGAATGGGTGTTGTGATCAAATGTCAAAGGGCGATTTGAAAAATCTCTACGGCCCAAGTGCTAGAGGATACGGTTTAAATTTCCGCAGGAGGCTTTGTGTGTTGGCGGTTTGTGCTATGATTGAAATTGGCAAAGTCTGATGAAAGTGAATTGATTTTTGTAGCTTAATGAAAAAGCTAGCTATAAGGACGATAAAGAATGCCATAAAATGCTGTAAATTAAAAATGTTAACCGAGAAAACCTAATGCATGTTTGGTATGAGAATCTGAAGATGAAATTTTGTTTCTTGGTTTGTGGGTTTGCTTGTGTGTTTGTTTCTGATACAACTCTACAGTTTTATTCCGATCTTGATGAAAATTTTGTACACTTGTTCTTCAAAGCAAGAGGAATGTCACTGTCTACACGAAATTTTGAAAAATAATAATTATCGATAATAATCGATTTTCAAAATGATGGCAGCGCATACTAATAGAGCTTTTACAGCACGTGACCATATAATACACTGTGGGTTTGGGTCATTGTCAGCAGGTCAGCTATGTTGGATAACAAAAACGCTTTCGCACGCTATGGCAAGGTCAGCTATGGCAAGGTCAGCGTATTATACGAATCTTCCAAACAACAATACTTAACAACAATGCTTAACCGATTTCTTGAGTGAATGCGATGATGTGGAAAGCGAAACTAGAGAGTAACGACTTTTTTGTGATCCAGTATGGCGGCATTGACGTCATGATGACGCGTAGTGAAAAAGCGCTATAGGAGGTATCTCACCAGCAATATGTACGGACCAACAATAGAAGGCAAAGTTTGTGCAACAATAGGCCGATCGTGTTTGTTTCAACAATGGTGATAGCAACACATATTTCTAAAAGTGATATGGTAATAAATATAAAAATTAGAGAATATATAGTAGGTTGAACCAATCAGAGAGTTATACCGTGTGTGTCAAAAGTCGCTGCCAAATGTATTAATTGGTTGCTTTGATTTTGTAGGTGAAATAGTGAAGCAGAGGAATAATGCTGACACCGGACCAACGTGTAGAGCTGATACTTCTTTGTGGAGATCACCACAGAACATCTCGAGAAGCTGCAGACGAATTTCATCGCCGGCACCCTGATAATCCCAAGCCCACCAGCTACACTTTTACGCGTGACAGAAGAAAATTTGGATCGTGTGAGACATTGTCTTCGAGTGCATGGTGCACATTATGAACATGAACTATAAGCTTGCGTAACCGTGTGAACATAATAAATGTTTTTCTGGCTTTTAATTTCCTGATCAGAATTTCACTTTCTGAGAATCAGTGAAAAACCGTCGAAATTTGTAACAATACATAGAATTTCTGTCGTACGGGATTTTCTTAGAATTAAGTTATTGGAACTTAACATTTTTTTTTGAATGATGAGCAGTAACTGGAGAGTTAGCAGACGATATCGGCTTTGCCAGTGCACTACTGCAAATGAGAAATTTGTGAATGATCTGGTGATGAATGCCTAATTTTGCTGCAAGACATCGAGAGCAAAATGCGAATTGCAACAACAGATTACCAAGTAGTGAATAACCCCACTCAGATTATTGGAATTGCAGAGCACACAGACACAAACGATCATGTACATCCACTGGACCCAAGAGAAAAAGGACGAACCTTTTGTGTGGAGAAGAGCGCAGCAGAAAGCATTTGAGACTTTAAAAAGATATTTCCCTTCTCCAGTATTAAGGATATTTGATGGAAATATACCTTTGCACATATTTTGCGACGCATTAAGCACGGCTATAGGAGCAGTAGCGATGCAGGAATGCAATGGGAGAAAAATGCTCATAGCCTTCGAATATATAAGATTCAGAAGAGAGGAAGATAATTATTCCAACTAAGCCAAGGAGCTACTGGCAGTATCACACGCAGTAAATAAGTGGAGACATTATATCCAACAGACAATCAGGCTGTATCAAAATTGATGTCTCAAAATAAAATGATCGCGATTGCAAGCAGAAGTGCTCCAACATTTTCTAGATTTTGACATAGAAATCAAATACGTGAAGGCAAATAATAATAGAGTAGCTGATGCCATTTCAAGATTGGAAGAAAACACACTGAACTGTGTTCAGCAGGCAAAGCTGCTTTTAAGGCGGGAGAGAATGTCAGGGCATAATTTCGACGAGAGGAGAGCTAAGCCCGGCAGGTCGCCGTCATTGATAATGTTATCCGCGTCGAGAGGGATGCTGGCGAATGGACGAGCAGAAAGAGGGATGACGAAAAATGCGTCAGAGGAGAAATTTTCAAACGGTGGAAAAAAGATCGTTAAGGAGGAGAAGACGAGATTAGAGAGAAGCGTGGAAAAAAGGACTGAGATAGATCGAGAGAACAGCTGGAATTTAAGAGGAGGTGAAATTGCGCACAAGGGGTATGCACAAAGTAATTCGGAACGGCACGAGCAACTGTTGGTTTCCTTATATTAGTGTGCATCTGCCGATTCGTTGGCCGGTAAGCAGCTCGCCTTTGTGCGTGATAGACTTATCCTCTTTCAGTATAGCCCTGGACTTATCCAACGAGGACAAACAGCTGTGCGGGTGTAATTTTTCTGCCATGGAGGATACTACAAGGATTTTTGACAGAAGACCTCGGCGAGTTTGTGAAGCTTCAAAGATAAAAAGCTGTCGTTGAGAGTTGCGGCTCCGAAATTGTTTGATTGGGAGCGCGCGTTTCAATGCAGTTTCTCAGCGTCCAGCTTTAACCGAGTCTTATGGTCATTTTTCCAGGATGGATATTTTTCTCACGGTCTGTTCATATCTTCTTATTATTACTGGAATTTGAAGGGTTATTGCATCCAGGATTTTTTTACGAGAAGTATTCTAGTTCACGAATGAGTTATGAGAAGTTATTTAAATTTTTTTTCAAATAAAGCCAGCGAGTATCCAGAACTGTTAATTAAACTGAGTCAGAGACAT
This sequence comes from Rhysida immarginata, assembly GCA_023313115.1. Lineage (NCBI taxonomy): Eukaryota > Metazoa > Arthropoda > Chilopoda > Scolopendromorpha > Scolopendridae > Rhysida > Rhysida immarginata. Next base: position 1,500,863 of record JAHWFO010045149.1, on the reverse strand, counting down.
TAGTATTTGATCAAAATTTAAAATTTATGGCTAGCTTGGATTTTACGAGTTTCTGAAAGGCCTTTACTTTTTTATCTACTACGTTAAGAGTGTGCAAGTTAAGTATTCTTTGCAAGTGTGCAAGTTACATTTATTAGAATTTAATGTCAATGCTAAGAAGGCTTAACATTTAACTTTTTCGTTTGGGAATTTGTCTAAGTAATTTTCTGCATTTTAAAACAAGAATTGTGTTAGTGTTTTTTGTTTGTTGTCGGCTGGGAGTCTCGATCCTATGTTGCTGTTTTTAAATCAAATTAAAGTTAATTTTGTTTTCCCTCAATACTTGTGTTCATGAATTTTATCCTTCCACTGCGTTGGCACATGACAGTGGTACATGGCGAAATAAAAAAAACAACTCGCAATTTCCTACAAAAAATGCAAATAAAAATAAACTCGCCGACACACCCTTCCGGAAAAGGTTTCACGACCCCTCCCCCCAGGTTGGAAATCACTGGAATAGGCGTGTGAGTGAAGGATGAGGAGCACGTCGAACACTTGTAATATTCAAGAGTTTAAAGCTACGAGACGGATACTTGTGATCGCTCTTTAGTTCCCAGGTCGAGGAAATTTCTTTTCATTTCCCAATCTTAAATATTTAGCAGTGTAAGATTTTAATCCATACGAAAACTTTGTTGCGGAAGTTGGTAATAGTTTCTGAAATCTCAAATTTAAAACGCCCCCTGGAACGTTTCTTGAGAGTGTATTGAAACCATTTGAAACAAATCTAAGTGGGTGTACAGGCTGATCAAATTAAAGTATCCCTATTCACATCCCTGTAGCGGAGTGACCGGTTGGGCTAATGACTTCAAAGTTGGAAGATATGCTATTCAGGGAGTGTTGATTATATAATAGCATGTCGTTCCTCAACCGACCACCAGAACGAAAGTGGCGCTGTCAACAACAGCGACCCTTATGCAGGGGCATTAGCTTAAGGGGCGGCCTTTTCGAAGATTTGCAGAGACTTGCATTATATTGAGAAAATCTACCGCACGCCCCTGCTCTTATTTGCATAGCGATATAAAAGGGTGCGTGATCCTGATAGAAGATTTGATAAGCACAGTGATAGGAGGAGATGAAGCCAGAAACTGTGGACACAGATTAACAAGAACAACAGGAAACCACTATTCCACATCAGAGATTTATTGCAACGTATGCGCATTTCGGCAGCCAAGCTGCCTTCCTCAGCGTATACAAGAACTTGATCAGACCAGAGAAGTTCTGTTCTGATAAAGTAGAAGAATTACAGAGTCACTTATATAGT